>JAODAL010037864.1:0-39898 GCA_025379985.1 Phyllomedusa bahiana | reverse complement strand
AGGTAAAATCTGTCATCTTCTTTTTGGGCATTAGGTTTTTGAAATTTTTACATCAAAAATTAAATTTATTCCGTTGGGGGGCTCCCCAGGAAAAGGACAAATACCGGTCTCCGATGAGCGGAGAAAAGCCCTCCCCCTTTCTATTGATATGTTCATATTCCATCTGAAAACCGGACAGAAGAATGAACATGTTCAATGTTTTTCGGGCGGCCGGCGGTTTGAAAAGTGGGGACTGCTGCACAGGTTTTCTATAGCGGCCCGGTGTGTTAGTTTGAAGCTGGTTTTTCAGACGGTCTGCAAAAAATGGTCTGCCCTTACTATTCTATTTTTAGCCAACATAAAATTAGTATTCCTTTTACACACATAAATTGCCATATTTTGTTTTTTCTGCTACATTAAATCTTAAAGAAAATCGATATGAGAAACTTAAAATGTAAAACAAAGACAGAAAGTAAATCGCTTGAGGAGGTAAAGGATGAGAAACATAAGGAAGAGAAAGAGTAATACAACCATTATGCATGACAGAAAACTAAATTTTAATTATCCAAGTGTTAGCCTGTTCAGGCAAAGCAGGTTATTAATGATAACATGTAAGAATGGGGCTGTGCCAGTTTTCTGGCGTCAAAAAGCTTCAGTAGTCCTGTTTGATAGATGTATGAATAGTCACATTCCAAACTTTGGTGCAATAAGCTCCTGCACAGCACTTTTTGATATGCCAAAGATGAGGGCATGTCACATCACATTCATAGAATTAGACACATTTATGACTATTTGATTCCAAACTTAGGCGCATAATAGTTAGAACAGCCAGACCAGGTTAAAGGTGGTCTGCCTGATCCAGACTTGTCGTATTGACACTACAATACGCCTGTATGTATGAACTGCAGAAGAAGAGGTTTATGCATACTGGTGTATTCTACACTACCTTAAACTATTTAAAACTGACATGTTAGCGTCAATGTTCATAAATGTCGCCCAAAGAGTTTAGAAACAGAAGGACCTCAGAGCCAACTATATACAGTGTAACATGACTGATCTCTTTTTGATCAACTAAAAGTCAACCGTGATCATGGTGATGTCACAATTTGAATGGAAAAACAAGCAAAAGTTTTGTCTCTAAAAAATCTATATTAAAAATCTTTGCAAACATTTATGATTAAAAAAAAAGGAAACAGTGTTTCATAAAAGTTTTAATGCCATTTAAATTAATAAGAAAATAAGTATTCCTTTGAATATGTAAAAGAGAATTGTGATTTCTCCAACTCAAATCAAAGATGACGTGAATATCAATGAGAGTTTGGGAATTAGAAGTAAAATATTCTCATTACAATGTTGAATATTCCACTGGAGAAGTACATTCTTTCAATTTCTTTCTTAATTAGGTCCAAAGAGAATACTAGAATTTTTATATGCAAACAATTTATCATTTGTAAAGTGAAAGATTTTTTTTTCTCTGTACACTTCATTATACTATCTTATTTTAAGAGTATTTTTATTACATGAAAATGTTTAATATAAAATGTGCAACCTTTATGGTTCCATATGTGAAGTTGTCTTCAATCTTGAATGATGTCGAAGTGTTTGTGGGTGAATAAGTTTCTTCCATTTCCATTTACAGTTGACACAAGGTTGGGTTGTGCCAAAGTCACTTCTGACTACTGATCATCATGCTGTTTCATTTTTGGTCAGAAGTCTTTCCTCTGCCACACTTCCCTTTTCCATACAGTATCCCCTTCCCATGCAGAAATGTCTGTGTTACAATAGTCAAATACTGTGGATTCTGCTCTGCTCCTTGGCGGGTTTTCTTAACCAATACACCACTACCTTTCAGGGATGCGCAACTACACACAGAGCATGCATGTTGCACAATATTGACTTATTGTCCCATGTCACCAGATGGCTAGCACATCTGGTGACATGGGACCTAGTCTATATCAGAAAGGCACTACTCTATTTGACTTGTAAAAGCAAAAAAAAAATCATAGCAGAGTCAGGAGCACATTACTTGGTGGTTGCTGACTTATTTCTATATCTCTATGTTGCACTGGATGAGGTTCTCTTAAAGGGTAATGTCAACAATGCTTAGCAGGTCCTTTCACACAGTTGTGTTCCATATATTAATAGCAGCCAGGTCTATGATAGCTTTCTATTTGAAGCTGCCAACCCCCTTAGCAATACAGGAAGTAATTAATAGGACAAATTTACAGTGCATGCACCAAAATTTCTCTCAGCCCCTATGAAATTGGAATGGATTGGTGCAACATTTTCACGATACATTTTGTCATGACACATTCATAAATGTGGCACATCATCCGAATCTGTTACAACAGGTCCCTTTAGAATTGCATATACTAAAGTGTCGGGCTGTTGCATTTTGCAATAGGACACTTCATACATCTGTCGAACAGAGCTAGGTTTTTTGGCTCAAAGCACGCCAGAAAACTGGTGCAGCCCCATTTGTATATGTCTCCAATATTGTCAGTTTATGACCTATAACTATGACACTAATATACCACTGCATTTTTTATGTCTGTAGATTTGGGATCAAAGAATGTAATTTCCACAGTCCACTTTCGATGTATGGAGTATACTGATGCTGTTTTAAGGATCTTCAGAGGCAATTCCCAAAACTTTCCCATTTATTGGTAATAAGAAAAAAAAAGGGAAAAACCGTTTTAAATGGATAAAGGCACTTTATTAGATCCACTGAAAAATTTTAGTTTTTCTGTTTTAATCAGTTTTTTTTTTTTATAAAAATTTTTTTTTTAAACAGTATTATAATGTTTTTAATTTTTAAAGATTTTAAAAAAAGGGTAAAAAAAGCAGGCAATGAACCAGAACAATTTTTTTCTCTTCTTTCACTCCATGTCATCACTATTTCATCACATGTATTAAAGCCGGGAGCTCTTTCCTTTCCCTTCAGTAGTAATTAAAACTTTCGTGTCCACTAAAGCTGTGACTTTTTTTATTTAAAGGGAAATCAAAAGTTGTCAACTCTCTCTGAGTTACAATGACTTTACTATGAATGGAGCATTCATTACCAGAAAAAAAATAAGTAATCTAATATATCTATGGATGTGAAGATTTGCATGTGGTTTTTTTTCCTGGGTTTTACAAATTTTGGGAGAAAAAGGGAACTGCTTTTGGGGAAATTCAAAATCAATTTTTTTTCCCTTATTTTGGGGTGAAAAAAAGTTACATAAAATATGAAATAAAAAAAGAAACTAGATAAAATAATACTTATCCTTATCTGCTAAATCTTAAACCTTAAAACTGTTGCATTTAAAGGGGAAAAAAAATATAAAAAATAAAAGGTTTTTTTCCCCCCGTTTGGGGGGTATATAAAAAATTTCTTTAGTGTATTAGCAATAAGAAAATAAAATATTGCAAAAATTTTTCTTAAAAAATAATTTCCTACCCCTATTTAGTGGGGAAGGGGGTTTGAAAATCCTTAAAACATAAAGGCGGGTTTGAGCTTTTGGGAAAGGATTTGAAAGCATAGCCCCCCCGGTTTTGTCCGAAAATGCCATGCCTTTTTTTGGAAAACAAAGTAATAAAAAAGTATAACAGAAAATTTTCCCAAATTCACGGGAATCCAAAGTATAAAAAAAAAAAGGGAAACCTTGCCTGGAACACGTCATAAACCCTTTTCGTCGTCCAGAAATTTTTAAAGCGTTTACCCGGGTCGGGACTCCCTGCTGAGGAAGGCTCTGGGGTTCCTGAGCTCACCTTCCGCCTTTTCCGAAACCTGCTAAAACCCGCCTGGCTGGTTGGAAAAGGGGTCAGTTTCGGCCTCCCCGTAAAAGGGTTAAATTTTGACTTTGGCAACACTTGGGAAATTTCCCACCCCCCACTTTCCCCCAAACGATTGTGGCAGCAGCACAATGCCTTTACGCTTTCGAAGGACACAGGGCCTAAACAACAGGGGGTTGGGGGGACCTCGGGGTGTTGAGCCCCCGAGAGGGGAGGCGGGGTGAAAGAGCTTTTGGCCCCACCCTTGCCGTTTTGAAGAAGCCACAACTTGAAAAGGTCCTTCTTGGGGCAGGGGGTTTGGGGGGCCCGGGCTAGTGCAAGGTTGGCCCCTCAGCTCTCAGGGTCCCGAAACCTGAGGCAAGTCAAGGCAGTTTGGGGAAGTTTGTGGCGGAGGAAGCGGAGGAGGGGGATGAGGTACTCCTGGACACCGACGTTCCCCGATGCCCTTTCCCTTTGGAAAGAGGTTGGAAACGGTTTTGGGCGGAGGAGGAAAAATGGGGAAGTTTCAGTTTGGGCTATTTGCCCCTCGACCCAGGGGCTTTGGGAAATCAGGGCCCCATCTTCCATGAGTGTTTGGATCCCCAATTTCCTCCAACAGGGACCCTCGCTTTTTAAGGGGCCATAAAATAAACAACGTTACTGGGGGGCCCACCCCCCTGGACCCCCGGGTTTCAAAGCAAACTAAAGCATTTTCCCTTTCCACCCCCCCAAATTAGAAGAAAAATGAGGAATTGGAGACCGTGCTGATTGATCAACTGGAGACATCTGTTGTGCCCGGCTTCACTTTTTTTCAAATGTCAGGGCGGGAAACAACTTCCCAAACGTGCCCAGCAGTAGAGTCCCAAGTACCCAGCAGCGCCCGGGCCATTGTGGCAGAAGCCAAATGGGTAAAACCTCGGGGCAATCTTTTTTTAAACCCACCCATTTTAACGAAAGAAATTGCAGGGAAACGAAACCCGCACACAGAGCCCCGGTTTAAGAGCATGGGGGAACGACTTTGCATCTCAAAAACCAAATTTTTTTGGGGATATTTTCCGGGACCCAATCGACTTCTGGGTTTCCAAAATGGATGAAGGGCCCCAAAAGCTCGCCCCGCCACCCCAAAATAGAGGTGTTGGCTGCCCAGCAGCCACCCCGTCTTTCTGAGCGGCCCCAAACCCAGCTGGAGGAGTCATTACAAAAAAAACGCTTTCCCTTTTTCCAAAATTTTAATTTTTAATTTTTTTTGACTTTCATAAAGGGATGAATCGGGCGGGATCTCTGAAAAATTTTGTCCCCCCAATTTGGTGAGGTCCCCCGGGATTGGGTTGCTGGTCTACTTCACATTCCTTTTTCAACAAAAATGGTCCTCTTAAAAAACTTTTTTTTAAAATGATCATTCCTTACTGAAAAATTTTATTCTAAAATTTTTCCCCAAAAGGAAATTTTTGGGCGGGTTTTTGCTTTTGAGGATACTGTAAAAGACCCCCAAATTGTAAAGGTTTTTTTTAAAAAAACGTTTTTTTCCTTTTAATAAACTTAAACTTTAAATTTTTTTGCACTGTAAATTTTGGTTTTTTGGGGTCAGGGTTTCTGTGGGGTACAGCTTTAAAAAAGGGTCCTTTGGAGCAAAAAAGTGGCCTTCTAAGTGGAAATTTCCCCTAAAACAATTTTTAACAGGGGTTGAAAGAAAATTTTTTTAATTTTTTTTGGGTTTTGCTGCTGTGAAATGAAGCTATACTACAGGCCCTATTAAAAAAAATTTGGTTGGTTTTTTTTTAACAATATTTTTTTCTTCACAATTGTAAACAGTGGTCAAGGGTGATTTTTTTAAAATTTTTAGGGGGCATGGTCCCTGTCAAAAAAAAGGGAAAAAGGTGGGACTGTTAATGGAACAAAATTCCCAAAAATATTGGTTTTTGCAAGATCTTTTAAAATAGTAGAATTTCCCTGTGGGTGAAAAAACCCCGTTTAAATCCAATTAAAAAAAAAGAAAAACAAAGAGGTGGGGGGTTTCCCCACCATTTTAAAAATTTGTTTTTTAAAAATTAAAATACTAAAAAAATTGTTTTGTACAAAATAGTTGGTACAAATGTTCCTTGAATTGTACAAGGAAGGGTACAGGAACAGGTGTAGGTTTTTAGAGGGAAGGTGTATGGGGGCACATTTGCCCCCCCCCCGAGAAAAAAGGGACAATTTTTTCCCCAACAAGTTGAGTTTAAAAAAAAAAAAAAGAAAAGCCAAGAAAAAAAGGGGCCCCCGGGGGAAACAGGGGGTGTTCAACCACCAGCAATTTTTAAATTGAAAGGGTCAATTTGGGCCCCACCTTTATAAGGAAAGGGGCAAGAAGGGTCTCGTTTGAGGCAGAAATTTCTCAACGTACCCCGGTCCCTTGACTGTATGAGGGAAATGGAGGTCTTAGTTTTTAAAAACTTTAGCTTCCCCTGTTTTGTTTCCTGCGTTTAAGGGGATTTTTTGCTGTTTAACCCCTTAGAGAATAACCCTTTTTTTGGGCACTTAAAAACCCATCCGTGATTGCAGAGATTGTTTTCCGGGACCAAAGGGGCTTTTAAGGGAAAGTAAGAAAATTTTTGGGCCCCAAAAAAACCTTTTTTTTTGTGGAAAAAAATCAAAAATACGTTTAAAAAAAATTTTCCAAATTTTTTTTTAAAAAACCTTTAAAAATTTCTGGGGTTTAAAAAACAGATATTATTTTCCCCTCAAAAAACTTATAACAACCCCTCTCTACCATATGTTTCGTAGGGGTTTTAAACTTTTTTTTTAAAAAGTCTTTTTTTTTTATTATATTTGGGGGCTTAAAAAATTTAGTTGTAAAAATTTTTTACATTTTTTAAGAAAATTACAAATACATTTTTTAGGGAACCCTTTCCAATTCTAACGTGGGTTTTTGATTGGCCTTTTAGTTAGCTACCCCAAAACGACCTCATCTAAAACACTACAAAACCCCTTTAAAAATATTCAAAACAACATTTAAACAATTTTAATTTGCCATTAGGGTGTTTCACAGGGAAAAAAAAACACAGTGGAGGTGAAATGAAAAATTCAATTTTTTTTGCAAGGGTTTTCAATTTTCAGCCATTATTTTACCAAAAACCTTGGGGAGATTGATCGGGAAAAAATGAAAATATTGATTCCCCAGATTCTTTCGTTTTCAGAGATAACCCCAAAATGGGGGCCCAAATTTCGCTATTTTTGGGTCAACCAAAAACCCCGAATAGCGTGCACCCACTGGACTTGGGGGGCTCATTTTCATTAAAAATTTTATTTAAAAACGCCATTTTTTAGGTTTGTGGACACCCAAAAAGGGGCTAAAATTGTAAATTTAAACCCTAAAAAGACCCCAATTTTTGGAGACAAAACCCCATTAAAGGGAATAAAAAAATCCCAAAAAAAAGGGGGTAGTGAAATATATTAACCCCCACAGGTGTCTCACAAAAAATTTTTAGCTTAGGGCCCGGGAAAATGAAAATTTTTTTTTTTCCAACAATCTGCAAAATTTTTCGAAAATTGAATTTTTACTAGGGAAACCTGAAGAAAAAAAATCCCAAATTTCCCTTTTAACAAATTTTTTTTCCAAGTTTGACAATACCCTTAAATTTTGGGTGTAAAATGCTGTTTGGGCGCATGGGGAAAAAGGGATACAAGGAGGGGGGGAGCGTATTTTGCTTTTGGAACGCATATTTCGGTGGGGTTTATGGGTTTCATTTGAAAGCCCCCAAAAGTACCAAAAAGGTGAAACCCTTTCCCGAAGTGCCCCATTTGGATTCAAAACCCCTCATTGGATTTCAAAATAGGGGTGTACGTGCATTTTGGTGTAAGGTTTGGGCCATAGTATTTTATTAGTAAATTGGGGGTTTTGAAAAAAAGGGGGGAAAAAAAAAAGCAGTTCCACCATTGTTTTTTGGGCTTTTTTTTTTTAACCCGTGTTCGCCATACGGGATAAGTGACAGGAAAACTTTAAATGGGGTTGGGGGGTTTGGGGGAAAAATTGGCAATTTTATTAATTTTATATAGGGTTTTTTATTTTTAAAATTAAAATTTTAACACCAAAAAAAAATTTGGTTTTAAAAGGGAAAAACTTTTTTTTGTTGTCCTATTTACAGCCCTAAAAATTTTTTATTTTTTCTGTCACCGGGGCCCGATTTTTTGGCTTGTTTTTTTGAGGATGAGTTGATTGGGTTTTTATTTAGTACAAATTAATTGGAATAAAGACGCTTTGATCAATTTTTATTAAGGTTTTTGTGAGGCTTTTTGGAAAAAAAAAACAGCTTTCCCCCCCCGTGTTTTTTATTTTTTAAATTTTTTTTAAACGGTTTAACCGGGGGGGGTTTAAAAAGACATTTCCGTTTTTTTTCCCAGAAGGTCGATTAAAATTTCAACGTACCAAAGTTGTTTTTTTTTTTAATTTGGTTTTTTCTGCTTTTACACAATAAAAACAATTTTATTCAAAAGGAAAAACCACGGGGTTTTTGGCCCCTCGGGCCAATAGTTGAACCCATTTAAATTTTTTTTTTTTTTCGATGTAAAGGACTGTGTTGGGGGGCTTTTGGTTTTTTTTCAAAGGGTTATTTTGTTTTTATTGGATTTTTTCATTTTTTGGGGACAAAATTTTTTTGATCAGTTTTAAATAAATTTTTTTGGGAAAGGGAAGGGGGAAAGGGAAAAACTGGGCAATCCTTTTTTAGTGTTTTTTATTTTTTTTTAACCCCGTCATCACGCAGTAAACCATTTTTTAAAAAGTTTGAAAAAAACTTTCTGAGTTTACAAAAATATGGCATACCCCAAATTTTTATAAAATTTTTTTTTTTCTGAAGCACTTTAAAAAAAAAAATAAAAAGGGTTTTTTTGGGGTAAAAACCCAAAATTTTTTTGCATCGTTGTCCCTTCTGAGAGCCATACCTTTTTATTTTTCCATTTACAGAGCTGCAAAGGGCCCTTTTTTTTGGGGGGTTTGAATTTCCTTTTTTAATTGGTACAACTTTGGGGTTTAATTTTAGTTTTTGATCGTTTTTATTTTAAAATTTTTTTTTGGGCCGGGGGGGAAAGAAAAAAAAAAATGCAAATTCGGTTTACCCGTTTTTTATTTTATTTTTTTTACGGGGTTCACCGTGGGGGGTTAATTTTTGTTGACAGGTTTTTTAAAGGGGAGGTCGTTAACCCCGGTCAAAACCAAAAATGGGTACTTGGTTTTTAAAATTTTTTATTGATTTTTTTTGGGGCAAATTGGCGTTTGTAAAGGGGAAAAAGGGGGGGGGTTCGGTTTTTTTTTTAATTTTTTATTTTTTGGGTTTTTTGTTTTTTTTTTTCACTTTTTAAATTTTCCCCTTTTATTTTTACTTTCAAAAAAAAATTTTTTTTCTTTTTCTTTTTAAAAAAAGCAAATCATTGCTGTTAATGGCAGGCCATTAAACCCAATAGTACGGGTAATGGTCACCCGGCAACCCCGCCTGTCAACCCTGCCCCACCCCAAAGCATTGCGGGCATGGGAATAAAAGATGGGCAAAAGGGAAGTCCGTTCAAATTTTTCCCGGGGGCCCCTCAGACAGGAAAAGTTCCGGACTAAAGTGCGGGGAGCCCACGGAAGCAGGGGAGGGGGAAACTCCTTCCTCCTCCGCGGTTTAAAAAAAGCAAACCATGACAGGTTGCGGTAATGAAACGTTAAAACCCCCCCCGCGGGGGGGGAGTCACTCCGGCCCCGGGGGTCCCGGGATGCGGCCAGCAGTAAAATTTTCCCCCTGGTCCCATTCCGGGGATCGTGCGCGGGGCTCGCCCCCAAGCCCGCCGTTTACCCCCAAAAAGTATGCTTTCGGTTTCCCTTTGGGGGGAAGGGGGTTAAAAGGGGGTGGACGCCAGCCCCGGGGTTCACGGGCATCCCCGTAACCGGGGGCCTGCTTCTGAAACCCGTGTGTTAAAGATGACGGGGCACCCACCCTTTTTCTCCCCCACACCCACTGTAAGGGCCCCGGGCCCCGCCCGCTGAAAACCCGGTGGTTTTTTTTACCAGCCTCCACCCCCCTTGACCAGTAATTTCCTTCCTCCCACTTTACAGTGGAATGCAGGAATTTTTTAAATAGGGGCCTCGTTGACCTACTGAAAGGGCATCTGTTTTTTTTGCCTTTACATTCTAATGTCAAAGGTAGAAAAAATGCCACCAATAGAATGGGAAAATAGCCTAGGAGCAGCATATTTGCCCGATGGCCCCTTGGGCACCTGTGCGGGTTTTTGGGTATCCTGGTTTCAGGATATGGATAGTCCCAAAGTCCCTTTCAATTTAAAAAACTGCTTCAAAGGGAAAATTTATTCCGGGACCCCTTTTTTAAACGTGGGTCTGCAGGGTTTTAGGGGGCATTGGGTACGGGCCCCAAACCGGCATGTCAATGTCCAAATTTCAAAAAAAATGGGGGGTTCAAAGACTTCCCTTTTTAGGGCCCTTTTTAACTGTGGTTTTAGACATGTATAGGGGGCATGCGAGGTTTTAGGGACAGGCATATCATGTCCAGTTCAACTAAAATGGTGGTTTAAAGACTTCCTTTTTTCAGCACTTTTTAACTGTGGGGGCAGGGAGGTTTAATGGTCAATAAATGTGGTCCCCGGACAGGGAAAAACAATTCCAGTTTTAACTAAAAAGGTGGTTCAAAGACTTTCCCCTTTTTTTTCCTTTTTAATCCTTTTGGGGGCAGACCCGGTTTTTTTGGTAAACTGTGCTGGACAGGTATGGTCAAAAGTCCAGTTCAACTAAAATGGTTGTTCAAAGGGCTCCTTTTTCTGGCACTTTTTTAAACTGGGCTTCAAACAGGTTTTTGGGGTCATGCTGTGGCCAAAGGGAAAGGGATAGTCAAGTCCATTTTAACTAAAAAAGGGTTTAAAAACCTTTTTTCAGGCACTTTTTAATCTGTGGGGGCAGCAGGTTTAAAGGGTTTATGTGCATTCCAGGACGGGATATTCAATTTCCCCGGTTTAAAAATAAAATGATGGTTCCCAAAAAATACAGCCTTTCTCGCCACTTTTTTAATTTTTTAAGGCATGCAGGTTTTTAAAGGGGCATCTGTGGTTTCAAGACAGGGATAGTGAATGACCCCGTGACTTTTTTTTTTTGTGACTTTTAAAATAATTGTCTTGGGCCCAAGTTTTAGCAGTTATCCCGTTTAATGTTGTAAAGTTTAAATTTCCCGTTTCTCCCGCCCCGGTTTTGGGTGTAAGAATGAAGGGTTTTTCCCCTCCATTGACTTTAATGTCATCGGGGGATAATCGTTATCGAAATATCGGCTATCGTTTGTAAAATTTCCATATCGATATTGAATTTGATAATGAAGTTTACAACAATCGCTTATCACTAATTTTTTGGGGGTAAAGAAAAGAGAAAATACTTAACAAACTCCTTAGAGTCCAGCTTACCCCGCCTTCATGCAGTGATTGACAGCTTTTCCTGTATTAGTTTGTGCACAAAGCAAACTTTCAATCACTGTATGTGGGCTGGGAAAGCAGTACTTTCACATATTTTTTTCTGCCCTTTTCTTTTGAAAAAACCTGCTTTCCAAAAATATAAACCTATATATTTAAAGGGTTTCCCTTTTCCCCTCCTAAGTTTTCCCTCAGATAGAGTAACTAAACCACCGACGGGTTTCCCCTTTTTTAAAACCCAAAAATGAGAAAAAAAAAAGGTTTTTCCCCTTTCAAAATAAATTCGTGGTCCACAATTTTGAAAGATAAATATAGCTTTAAAAAATTTTTGTACCCCAAAAAATAAAAACCCCTTTACATGGGATAAAAACAAAATTCGGGAGGGGGAAAAAAATTCAGTTAAATGACCGGGGGAAAACTTTAACCCCTTAAAGGGCCTAAAGCTGTATGATAAAGTCATGCGCCCTTTAAAACGACTTTTGAAAAAGGGGTGGGGTGCGCGAATTCCCGTTTCCAAAACGCCGGGTTTTTAGCGGCTAATTGTCCTACACCCGGCTGCTTCAACGCGCGGGGGGGGGGGGGGGGGGGGGGCCCAAAGTTTGCCCGCCGCCCGAGCTGTTTTAAAACCCTTAGGCGCCGGGGGAAAAAATGGCCGTGGCATCTAAATGAATTTTAAAAAAAGGGTTTTCCCCGGGGGCACCATTCTTTAGCCGTTTTTCCCGACATCAGCGATAAGATCGCTGGGGTTTCCCCCGGGCTAACCCTGGCAGCGGGGGGGGCCGTGAAGGCTCTGCACTGCCAAATTTTTTTTTGGGCCCCCCTTCCGGCCAAGGCATAAGTTTTTCTTTAGAAACGGGGCCGCCTGGGGGCGACCCCATGGCATTTTGGGGGGCTTTTTTTTCCAAAAGCCTTTGGAAACTTTTTACAAATTTTGCAGCAATTATGGCACGCTGGACATTTTTCCCTTTTTTTGATTTTTTTCCAGACAAAAGGACTCACTTCGGGTTCTGAACCAATATTTGCATGCCCTGAATTTTTTGGGGATTAAAGGTTATTGTTTAAAAAATTGGGTTTTTGGTTTGTATTTTGTTTACTTTACCGTGGGCCATCAGCTTTTTTAAATTCCCCCCCAAAATTTTTTTACCAAAAGCCCAAAACATCAAAAAAGAAGGGGTGGAGCGGGCCACAACTTAAAAAATTTCCCTGTTAAATGGGTGGGGGGGGGTTTTTCCAAGGGGGTTTTTTCCTTTTCTACCAAACTTTTTGCCCGGAAACATGGGGGTTGACCCGCTACCTTTCTTCCCAATTACAACCTTTTTGAAAACAGAATGTGAAAAGGAGAGTCATAATTGAACCCGTTTCCAACTGTACCCTTAGTAAGGGAATAAAGAAAGGGAAAGGGGGTATACCTTTTTTGAGGGGAGTTTCCAAGGGTGACCCGAAAAGTTTTGGGAAAATTTTTTTAAAAAATTTTTTTTGATGTTTTTTAAAACCCTAATTTCTTTCCCTTTTTTTACAAAAAAAGAAAACAAATGAAAAAAAATTAAAAATTTAAAGAGCATTTCCATGTCCTTAATAATCGACCTGGGCCCCCCAAAAGGGCTGAATGCAAAAAACATTTCCCAGGCCCAACAGGGACTGTAAGTCCCCATTTACCCAAGGGCGGGGAAAAAACCTAGAAAATGCGCGTGGTCACGGCCTTTACAGTCAAAGGGGTTTTAAAGACAAAGGGGTTGGAGGCTTCCTCTGGTTCCTTTTTTACCAGACCGCTCTAAAGGAAAAGGAAAAAGTTTTCCCCCAAAAACCCCCTCTGTAGGTACAATTCTTTTTTGGGGTCATTTGGGCCCAAAAAAAAAAAAATCCCCCTCTGTCAGGGAAAACAGGGGGAAATTGTTTAAAGGGGTTCATTGGGAAAAAAAAAAACAAAACAGGGGGCTAAACTATTTTTTTTCCTTCTTTTTTTAGGGGAAACTGGGAATGGAAGTTCCGTTCCTTTACATGACGGTGTATTATTCCATACAGGGCCACAAAGTTGCTTTGAGGTATAAAGCTGGGTTCATGACACCTAGTGGAAGATGCTACTATCATTGACCTGTACTTCCATCTTGTGGTATTTGAGCACAACATATGTGGTTCCCAAGAGAGACAGCTGAAGGTGACATCAGATGAAGTGACTTTATCTGTTCTGTATATAATGTGTGATAATGTGGAAAAATGATGATCATTACTGACCCATGTCAGAGCAACAATTCAGCTCAACTAAATTCTTTTTCAATCTTGAGAAATGCTGTATGTATGTAGCAAAGTTTAATTTGACCATGATATCACAACTTTTCATGTCTAAACAAAAGCTATTGTGCATCATGGTGAGCTGACTGTCTGTCTATCTCCCTCTCTCTATTGAGAGAAATATTATATACTCACAAACCATGCTAACATAATCGGTTATGAATGATGTGACATGACACTTGGTTGCCTCTCATTCCCCTTAACCGTGCCAGTAGTTGTGTGACATTCATCACTCATCAGTGTGTGATGAAGCCAAAGGACGACCACTTCCTTGCCTTTCTGTGACTCTTCCAGTCTCTCTGTATCTCTGTTGTAACCTGCTGATGACACTGTGACGCTCTAAGGTCAGTGGCCAGTGCAATCATGAGGTACTGTTGATCAATTGTAGGATGTTGTCTTGGTATCATGATGTCAAAATGTGAACTGCATGATGGGGAGGACTGTTTAAATCCCAATTAAAATTGATCCTCTAAATTTATTTAGCGATTCATCAATCAAACACCTTTTGTGCATTTTGCCAGTAAGCTCCTGTGCATTCTAAAGTTAGGAAATGGTTTCATTTAGTTCAGTTAAAAAATTTCAAGAAATTGTATGTTCATCCTGAAATTTCAACCAAAAGATAAAATATCCCTAACTTTTTGTCAGTAGTGTGTAATTTTAAATGAAATGCCCATTTTTTTTACAAGTTGTAAAAGTAAAATGTAAATATTCTGTGTAATAGTATAAAGAACCCTCTAGTTAGAGCAGGGTAAAAGACGATTTATTGCAAGAGTGACCTCCCGAACTGACCACCATTCGTTACAAGGATGATCTAAGTTCAAACAAAACACCTGTACTGATTACTGTCGGCTTAAGATAGTGCAGAAGAAAAATAGGATTAAATGCTATGGGGGAATTTAAAACAACTCCTCTTTACTCTTGACATCTGTACTCGGGGAGATCCGCAATAAGCTATGAATTTTACTAAGGGCAGGTTTGTCGGCATATGCGTTTCACATGCTGACCTCCTGCACTCTGAGGAGCATTCTCCCTCTGTAATGTATTATTGTTGCTCTGCGGTGTTCTGTTATCTTGGATCATCTATCTATCACATGGTGATTGCATACATAATATGGAGCAACCCCCCTACCTTTTTGGTCTCATGATATATTGTAGGCTGACAGTGTTGAGTAATGAGATATGCTTTATAGCTTAGTACATGCCAGACACTAGATAATGAACTGATGTGACAATTCCAAAAGTACACAAGCTGAGCTGGAACTTTTGTTTAAAGATCTTTTACTTAAATTTTAGTTTTAATTGCTGCAACATTTGATTCCTGCCTACAATGTATTTATTCCTATTGTAGGTACTGGTGACTGAACCCCTGTCGTGTTTTAACTGTATTCCTTCAGGGGCCAATATCTCCAACAACACAACTACATTTACTTACTTCCTGCTCCCCATTTGGGTCCTATATAGCTCTGAATGCTGCTGTACAGCATCAGAATATTATATGAGGTGCACATTCAAAGTCTTGACATTAAATGGGCGCCCTTTGGCACCATAAGCCAGAGGCAAAGAATGTGAACTGGGTGCTTGATACCAGGGGGGCATCAAATAGCTAATCTTTCTGTCAAATACTATTTAGATACAATACTAGGCCAGCAAACTGAATATTTGACCTAGATGAAGAAAAGCCATGATTCAACACTGAATATAACTATGATGTCATGTGCACCTTTATAATTATAGCTTAATAATTCAGTAGGTTTACATGTAGTCCTGTGCGAGTTTCTATTAAAATGGTTGTTTAATCAGAGACAGAACATACATGCGGTGTTTAGTTGATTAATGCAAATACCACTCTGGGTTCCCTTAGAAGCCAAGATCAATTGTATATCTTCCATTCAGCTGGGGTGGCAGAGGAAATATAGCATTACGTGGTGGCCATTCAGATGAATGGGCATCTGTGTGACCCATGGATGGCTTGTTCACCACAAGCTGCTCTGAATATTCTGACTCAGCTAGTTTTGGGTTAAAAGACCCATTTTCAAATCTGAAATATGTCAATTTATGTTGGAATAACTTTTTACTACTTTTACCTGTGATTCATAGAATGTTGTCTTGTGACACATTGTTCTTCAGAGATGAGCGAGCAGTAAAAAGTTCTAGTTCGATTAGAACCTCGAACTTTAGTTTGTTCAGTTCGAGGTTCTATTCAAACTAGAACTCGAACTTGAATCCCATTAAGGCCAATGGGAGAAGATGTTCTAGTTAATTTTTATACCTTTACAGGTGAGGAGAAGATGTAATTAAGATCCATAACAGTAAACTGGATACATGGAACAACTTAGTGAAGAAAATTTGGCTCTAAGAGTGACAAAAAATTAAGAGGCTAAAATATTTCATTCCTTTCAATGGCTAACTGAAAAGATGAGGACAGATTGCAAGCAGTGGAGTAGCTATAGGAGGTGCAGTGGCAGCAGCTGCTACGGGGCCCTGCAAACTGAAGGGGCCCAAAAGCCTCTTTGACACATGGGAGATTTGGAGACGGTGTGTTATACAATTACTGAACCCCCAAAACTGCAAAAACTGAACTTTTGGGCACTGAGTATGATTTAGCAAATCCAAGCACTCTGTATAATACATATCCATGTATATGAGAGTTAGGCATTGTGAGCCTGCAAATGTCGCCAAATAACAGCTTCTGGGTGTGGGAAAGATGCAGCCAGCAAGACAAAACTCCCTAAATATTGTTGTCTATGGAGAGGAAAATGCTATCTAACTAACTAAGAGCAGTCTGTACAATACATAGAGTTGAAAATGGCATTCATAAGTCAATACAGTGAAATATATATCATGGTCATGTGATTTTAGCAGCCAATGAGAGCCCTAAACCTCAGCGATGATGTTTTTTGACACTTCTCTGTGCTCTGCACTGATTGGATGGCCGCCAAAAGTGCAGAAAGGTGATTGGATGGCCGCCAAAAGTACAGAAAACCGCTGAAAAAGAAACTGAAAATGGTGTGTCAAACTAGAACTAGAACTTTACTCAAATGAAGAGTAAAATGTACGGTCCAGTTCTAGTTCTAAAAATTCAAGAAGTTCTACTAGAACTTAACTTTTCTAGAACAGTTTGATCAACACTATTCTTTAGGTTGATAAGAAATATTTGTCTATACAATCCTTGTTTATTTGTGAAAAAATATCAAAATATTTAGAAAATTTGAAACAATTTGCAATTTTCAAAGTTCATAAGTAGAGATGGGCAAATTGATTCTAACGAAGTGGAATTCGAATTTCGAGTTTCGAATTTCAGTAAAACTTCGATTCTGAACGAAGTCGAAGTTTGGGGTGAATCGCGGGAACGAAGCATGTTATTAATTGATAAAATGGCTGCGAGCACATGGCATTACATGGGGCAAAGAAGTCTGGGAGGAAGAAAGGCGTAGCCTACATGACATGTGCAGAGATGAAGCCAATCAGAGACCGGCGGGATTCTGTGACGTCACCACACTATATAAGTCCGAGCGCGACGCTGGCAGCTCACACCGCTCTCACTGTGCTGTGTAGGGAAGGTGCTGCTGCTTATGATATCTCTTACTAAAGAACTCACTTTTATACAGCGATTTTTGGGGGGAGTCACAGCTTGTCTCATAGGCTGCTTCTCTTACGTTCTAATTCTGATTTTGTGGGGTATTGGAACTGAAGTCCAGTGTGCATCCAATTCAGCTGCATATATATTTTAATGCTACCTGCTCAGTTCTTGAGCACATTGAATATCCAAGGATTATCTAAGCCTGTTGCTGTTGTATTCAGTTAAAGAAACAGCGTTTTTACAATCCAAATACCACTTAATTTTTGGTTGCTCATTTCTTTTGCGCAATATAGATCCAGGGGTTAATTAAGCGTTGTTCTACTGTTGTGGTCACTAAAAGAAACAGTGTTTTTCAACGCCAAAGAAGATATTTTGCCTGTAGCATAATTCATATCCGAAGGTTAATTACGAGTTTTTCTGTTGTTGTGTTCCGTAAAATACACGCCGTTTTAACACGCTATAAAGTCGGTAATTGTTGGCAGCACATTTCTTTTGCACAATTTACATCCAAGGGTTAACTAAGTATTTTTCTGCAGTTGTATTCAGTAAAAGAAACGTTCTTTTTCACCGCCAAAGAAGAAATTTTGGCTGTAGCATAATTCATATCCGAAGTTAATAACCAGTTTTTCTGTTGTTGTGTTCCATAAAATACACGCCATTTTAACACGCTGCAAAGCTGGTAATTGTTGGCAGCACATTTCTTTTGCGCAATTTACATCCAAGGGTTAACTAAGTCTTTTTCTGCAGTTGTATTCAGTAAAAGAAACGTTGTTTTCCACCACCAAAGAAGAAAATTTGCCTGTCGCATAATTCATATCCGAAGGTTAATTAAGCCTGTTTGTGCTTTTATATTCAGTAAAACGGCACATACAAGTAAATTTTTCCTGGCCATTTGTGGAGCGCAATTTATATCCAAGGGTTACCCAAGCTTGTTACTGGGTTCATTTGGAGTCAAATACAGGGTGTGTATGTATCATATACAGATATCTTCATTAAACAGAGTCTGTTCATTTTAGAACAAACAGTATGTCAGACAGAGAGGTGGCAGGCTCTTCACATGCGAGTGGCAGTGGCACAAACATTCCTGGAGCAGGCAGAGGTTGCAGCACAGCAAGGGGGCGTCGCAGCAGGGGTCACTCGATGAGGCCAGATCTGCCGGTGTCATCTAGCGGCCGTGTGTTGTTCAGCAACCCAATGGTTCTTTATTGGTTGACTAGGTCATCCACTTCCTCCCATATGACATCTGACAACCCCAGCCAAGAGTCGGTGGGAACGTCAGACACAACCCTTAGTTGGCATGGCCCGGGAGCGGGTCAGCGGCCCTTACCTGTCCTCAACCCGCCTCTGTCCCATCCGGTTCCCTCAGCCAGAGATCTACTATGTGGTCTGGTCTCAGTGCCACTATACAGCGAGGATGAGGAGGACAGTCAGCAGCTACTTGGCAGTGAAGAAATGGGGCCAATATCCCCTGCTTCTTGCAGTAGGCTGCAAAGTATAGATGTGGAGAGTGGCATGGGAAGTTATGTTGTAAGGGGTCAGCCACTGCAAAACCAAACCGGTGATGAGGACAGCAGTGACGATGAAACACAAATCGATGATGATGTAGCTGACCGCACTTGGGAGCCGGGTGAAGCAAGGGCTTCATCATCGTTAGGAGAAGAGGGCATCAGTTTATGCCTCAGACAGCGGCGCAGCCAGCAAGTGGGTAGTGTGGCCGTGAGTCAGCAGCGTAGCTGCAGTGCGAGATCGGGAGCCAAGCAGCCACGGGGTAGAAGATCCGCTTCGCAGGTCCAAGAAAGTAGTGGCACAGGGGCTCAGCGAGGCAGCGGCGGTAATAGTCACACAGTGCGGAGCGTTGGCAGTAAAATCAGCTAAATGACGGTGTGGCAGTTCTTTTCTAAGACACCGGAGGAGCCAAATATGGGTATATGTAGAATCTGTGGGCAGAAAGTGAAGTGTGGCCAGGGAGCTAACGTTGGCACCACGGCCTTGCGTCAACACATGCAGCATCACTATCCAGTGGCCTGGGAGAAACCTGGCTCAGATGTGGTGGTCCTTCCTGCCGCCGCAGCAACAGCAGCGCCCAGTGGCACGCATGTCATTGCAGCCAATCAAGGCTCCACCACCTCTGCAGAAGGGAGCTGTTTCTCTTTGACATCATCTCCCGGTCCAGTCGCTCCTGCTCCTCGCTACCCATGGCGCGAGCAGTCGTTCAACGAGGCGATTGCAAAGAGACAACAGTATGCATCCAACCATCCTAAGGTGCAGAAGCTGACCGTGCTCCTGTCCATGTTGTTGGTACTGCAGTCCCTCCCGGTCCAAAGGGTGGACTCTGCACCATTCAGAGAATTAATGGCCTGTGCCGAACTGAGGTGGAGAGTCCCAAGCCGTAATTTCTTTTCCAAAAAGGCAGTACCAGCACTTCTCAAATATGTAGAACAGAA
The DNA here is from genome assembly GCA_025379985.1 of Phyllomedusa bahiana. Taxonomy (NCBI): domain Eukaryota; kingdom Metazoa; phylum Chordata; class Amphibia; order Anura; family Hylidae; genus Phyllomedusa; species Phyllomedusa bahiana. Next base: position 20,431 of record JAODAL010037864.1, on the reverse strand, counting down.
GGTGGGCCAGTCCATGAGCTTATCGGTTTGTTCCAAGGTGCACGACAGTGCGGACGTCTGGAGCTGTTACTATGGTCAGGTCCAGTACATGTACTTTACGGCCCACTGTGTGAATCTGCTTCCTGCCCAGCCACACCAACAACTTGGACAGGAGACGCCGCTTTCTCCTCCACGTTGTCAAACTGCTGCTCCTGCACCAATGTCCGCCTCCTCCACCACCACCACCATCTCAGCCTCCACAAGTACTGCTCCATGATAAGACATGTGTAGGGCACCGCGGTGTCACGCAGTTCTAAACTTGGCTTGCCTCGGATAACAAAGTCACACAGGAGAGGAACTGCTCCGCGTCATGCAGCAAGAAATCGATGTGTGGCTTTCTCCGCACCAACTGCAAATTGGAATCATGGTGATGGACAATGGGAGGAACATGGTGTCCGCGCTGCACCAAGGAGGCATGGTCCATGCGCCCTGTATGGCGCATGTGTTCAATCTGGTTGTGAAAAGGTTCCTGAAGTCTTCCACCGATCTTCAGAAGATTCTGAAAATGGCAAAGGGAAAATGTGCTTTCATTTAAACCATTCCTACAAAAACCCAAAGGGACACCCTTCTCGAGTTGCAGGCCCGGAGAACGGGCCCCCCCCTAACCCCACGCTGATATGCGATGTTTCCAAAAACCCCTTGGAATTCAGCCTGCACTTTTTGGACCAACTGTATGAAAAGAGAAAGGCCCTTAATGATATTTTTTATGATCAAACGGACAGGGTATTCCCCCGGTAACCTTTTATGTCAGCCAAATGGCAAAAAATCTGCGGGGGAAACCTGCCCTTTTTTTGAGGCCCCTTTTTAGGAGGCGATGTTTTTTTCAGTCTCCAGGAAAACGGGATGAATTAAGTCATTCCAAAGTTCATATCCCGGAACAGATGCTGAAAAAAAATTTTCCCGGGCAGTGGGCTGGAGACGTGGCGGGTAAATTCCCTTTGGGGCCCCCCTGAGGGGCCGGTGGGGACTGAACTGGGGAGGAGGAGGGGGACAAATTTGGGGGCAGAAGAAAGGTTTTGGGGAAATGAATTTGGGTTTTTCCCTTTCCCCGGTGACGGGGAGCCCGGAGCAAACCCGGAGGAGGTAGATGGAGATGAGGGAAAAAGAGGGAGATAACCCCCAGCACCGTGGCATTATAAAGTGGGATTTGAGGCAGGGAGTCCCTCAAGTTAAATTTAACAATGGCCAAAAGTTTTGATTTGCCTGGCTAGTGACAAGCCCCCAATTGTCAAAATCCGGCCCGAGGGATGAAATTTGGGGTCTAACCCCCAAATTTGGGCCCTCGCTACCCGTTTTCCAAAAATTTTGGGGGCCTTTTTCCCCGTGTGAGAGGGGGGACAAAACTTAAAAAACTATAGAGAAATCCTCCGTAGTAGTTGGGCCCCAAAGCCCTATCTGCGCCATCGACCCTCCTCTGACGGTCTGACCCGGGGGGTTTCCCCAGGGCCCCCCCCCCCCCCTGGCACTGCCGCGGTGTGTGGGAAGGTGGGGGGAGGGTTGGGGGCCCCCGTACCAGCTCCCTTTAAAACGCAATAAAATCTGGAGTCGTGAAAGAGCAGCTTCCTTCCTCGCCTAGTGAGGGGAAAGGGGATCACCCGCAAGCAGGGGGACCTGGGGGAGACCATAAAAGGGAAAAGGTGGTGGCCTACTTGGCAGCACTCTGCCACCCAGTTAGAAGATCCCTGGACTACTGGGCAGTAAACGGATGTGGGCCCAACTTGCCGTTTGCGTGGGAAAAAGGTCCGTCCGGCCAGTAGTGTGGCATCAAAGCGGGGGGTTAAAGCACGGGGGCCATCGTTCCCCCCAAGGGAGAACCTGCTTGTCCACGGGAAATGTGGACAACGAACTTTGTCAAATGAATCGGGCATGGCCCCCAGGATTTCCAAAACCCCAAATCCCTTAGGGTAAAATTTACATCACCAGACACCTCACCAAAACATTGAGAAATGAGTTGGGTTAATTTTCTGCCTCAGCCCTTTTTATGCCGGCCCCCCCGCCGGGCCCCAAAAACTGCTACATTTTCCCATCTGCCTCCCACCATTTTTACCAGGGATGGTTTTGCCCCCCCTCCACCGTCATTGTGCCACCTATGACCTAGCTGTGCTCTTTCTTTTCCTACCTCCAATTTATTTCCCCCTCGGGGGGTTTTCCCTCCAAAAAGGTTGTTGTAAAACCCCCCCTTTGCCGGTGTGTCCCCCCCCACAATTTGTCATTGTTCCACTCTTGACCTCATGCTTTGGCTCCTGCTGTCACCTCCATCTCTGTCATGGCCATCTGTGGCCTATCCTTTTTTGACACCTTAAAAAGTCATTGTCCACTTCTGACCCCATGCGTGTTTTGGCTGTCCGTGACCTAACACTGGTATTGTGCCCTTCTGCCCCAAGTTGCTGCTGTTGCTCCTCCCCTGACTCCAAATCGTTTTTTGTGCCACCTGGGCCTATCCTGTTTTTGCCACCTCCAGAATGCATTGTGCCACTGCTGACCTATGCTGCTGCGGGGCTGCTCCCGGACCTAACACTTTGTCTTGTGCCCGTCTGACCCATCTGCGCGTTGCCCTGCCGTGCCTCCACATTTTGTCTTGTCCACACGGGGGCCCTTACTGTTTTTGCCACCCCAGAAGCTTGTCCCCAAACTTTTGACCTCATCTGCTTGGGGCCCCGTGCCGTGACTCCCAACTCGCTTGTCCCACTCTGTGGCCAAACCCTGTTGGTGCCCCTCACACACTTTCATTGTGCCACGTCGACCCATTGCTGCTGTTATGGTCTCTCCACACTGTGTCATTTGCCAATTTGTGGGCTCCTATGTTGCTGCCACCTCCAAAATTTGTTTTTTTCCCCACTTGTGCCTCTCATGTTTTCTGACAAGTGACCGCTGTCTCACTGGAACACCCTGGGGGTTTCCTAATGCTTTTTCCCCCCCTCACCACTCTATACGTTGCCCTTTTTTTCCCCTTTTTTTCACCTGTCAGAAGGAATGGGGAAAGGCAAGGATTGTCTGCCAAAATAGAGTGGATACAGAACACAAAACTGCAAATATCCCTTTACTGTCACTCTTTTTTGGATAACTCCTGCTTTTTTTTGGCCTTAAACAAAAAATGATGGATTTTGACCGATTGAAAACCCCGCACTGACGGGTGAAAGGAAGTGAAAAAAATCAAAACGTCAACGCAAAAAAACTGCCACACCCCTTCACTCATTGGGGGGGGGCCCCTACATGTATAGGTTTAAAAAGAACAGGTTCTGTCAAATTTTGGGAGTTTAAAGCTCTGGCCCCATGGGGTGACCCCCGCTGTGACCCCCCCTTCAGCGAGACCTGTGCTTTTCCATAACCAATACTGTGTTTTTTTGACGCTTGGTGGATCTTAGCCCTCACTTGTTTTTTTCCGCGGGCTGCCAGACTTTTTTCAGGGTGCATTGTGAAGGATTCAAGGGGCGGCGGGGAGTCAGTGCGTGCATACTAAAAAAACAGCATTGTATGAAGACCAAAAAAGCCCCCTGCATATTTTAAACATGGCCAATGTTTAAGCACCCTACAATCTGTGCAGCCAGGAAATAGCTGTTTTTTAACGCAATTCATCCCGAAGTAATTCAGACCGAAACAAATTTTGTCGGAAAATTCGGCGAAGTTGGCGAACCGAATATTTGAGAAATTCGCCCATCTCTATTGCTGTTATTGCCACCTCCTCATTATGTCCCCTAGCTGCCGCCACCTCACAATTATGACATTGTGCCTCTCTCCGGCCTGATGTTGCTGCTATTGCTGCTGCCACCTCCACACTGTGTACTTGTGCCACTCTGTGGCCAAATCATGCTGCTGCCACCTTAACAATCTGTCATTTGCCACTCTGTGGCCTATTCATGCTGCTGCCAACTGACCACTCTCTCAGTCGACCACCCTATGGTTTTCTAATGCTGTTTCCACCCTCCACCACTCTATGATGTTGCGACTTTGTTTGGTTTTCCCCTTCTTTTAATCTGTCACAACGAACGAAAAGGACAAACACAACCGATTGTGTTTTCGGAGAAGCCGTAAGGCTACTTTGTTTGTATCAGCATTGTCAGATGAGTAGGTAGCCAAAAGTAGGAGTGGATACAAAACACAGAACACATGCAAATATTCCATGGGTTGATACAATTATTGCAATACCCAGTTTTATTTAGTTTTTTTTGAAACATGACAGTTTTATAAGGTAGACCGCTACGCATGCCGCGATACCAAATATGTATACTTTAATTATTGTTGACCTTTTTTTGGAGCGATTGCCGTTTGTAAAAGGAAAAAGGCAGTGTAAGGCTAAGTTCACACGGCTAATTGCAGGGCGTTTAGTACACTCCGCAATTACGCCGGGTGTAAAGGAGCTCGCGCTGATCGGCGCATACTCCCCATAGACCGTCATTACTCACAACGTGTAAGCGCCGTGAATAAATGACATGTCACTTATCTCCCCGTGTGTCGTATTGTATGCCGGGGGAGAGGATTCGTAATCCATAGTTCTCTATGAGAACTGTGGATTACCGTAATGACTGGGGAGCATTTTCGCTCATATTAGAGCGCAGGAGGCCGCGAAATACGCGGCAAAATGCACCCCAATTTAAGCCGTGTGTTCAAGTGTTTTTATTTATTTTTCGTGTTTGTGTTTTATTTTTTCATGTAAGCAGCCAGCAGTGTCGATTATGCCGAAGCTGCTCCGAGGGCAGATAGAAGGAGCTTAATCCTTCTGTTTTTCCCTTAGCTGCAGCGATCGCAATAGATTGCGGCAGCTAAGGGGTTATTCACCCACGATCGAAGCTCACTCCAGCTGGTCCCATGGCGTGATCGGGCGAGCCCCTCTTGAGCGCCTGCATGATGTCCCAGACGTACTGTTACATACATTTGCGGAAAGCCACTTCCCGATAGGACATACAAGTACGTCAAATGTCGGGAAGGGGTCAATATCAATTAGTCTTTCTCTGCATATACAAAAAAAATGCAGCACTCACAAAGTTGCAACAATTTAAACAGCAAGTTGCAACGGATCAGTCCAGACCAAGACTAAGATAACAAATTGGATAAAATCCACAGCACTCCTTCCAATGTGAAAAAGAAAACTTGTAATTTACGCACTCATGTTCTTGAAACATTTTAGCTCTGCGATAGAGCCTTTCTCAAGCAATGTGATACATGTGTTCAAGTCTTTCTATTAGTCTTTTTAGTTATACACTTCCATTCCACTAAACACCCACATAAAAAAAAAATATATATATATTTTTGGGTAGTTCTAAATAGTCAGTTCCAAATAGCTTTAAGGTAGTGTAGAATGTGCCAGAATGTATGAACCTATTTTCTGCAGTTCATACATACAGTTACCTTGTTGAGCCAATACGACAAGACTGGCTCAGGTGGACCACCTTTGACTTAGTCTGGCTGTTCTAACTATTCTGCGCCTAGATTTGGAGTCAAAGAATCATAAATGTATCTACTTCTCTGAATTTGGTGCCACACACCCCAAGAACACCCCTAATCTTTGGTACATTACAAAGGAACTTATCTCGCCAAAGTTTGGAATGCAACAGTGTGACTGTTCATATATTTTTTTTAGCTCAAAGTACTCCAGAAAACTGACGCAGCCCTGTTCATAAATGTCGCCTGAGGTGTCTACAATTCCCAAGTCCTTTAAGTCTCGTTTTTTTTTTTGTACTGTGTTTAATAAAAGTTTAATACAAAGTTCTGTATAGCATACACCTTTGTGGAGCTTGCGATAGGTTAGGTTTACCACGAGACCATGTGAAGACACATTTAAGTAAAGGTGGTTTCTTTACATTTTTTTGCATGTCCCATTTCAGGTGTTTCAGTGTCTCCATATTGTTGATTGCAGTTACAGTTAGATGAAATAAGACAAGGAAAAGATGGAGATGTGTAGTCAGCAGCATCTGTATATATGGAAAAAAAAATCACTTATATAGCTCGAAAATAATGACAGATAATGACATTCAATAATTATGTGGAGACAGAATAATTAAATATGCACAAATGGCAAAATAAAAAAAAAATAAAAAACATCAGGCCAGCTCACCTGGTAATGCTGGGAGGCACTTTTATTGAGGGTGCACGATTCATCCAGGAGGTCTCTGGCTGATATATATAGGAACACCAAAATGGTAGCGAAACAGCAACAGGGATTAAAATCTAGAAAATATTTACTTCATTCCTTTAAAAATATATATAAAAGTGGAGGAGCCAGCTTCCTGGCTCCTCCACTTTCTTGCCACCGACTTCCCCACTATTATCATTCCAATCGATACTCCCCACTCCACTACTAACAATCTCCTGTCACTCGCCTCTTCCTTTGGCCTCTCCCAGTGGACCTCTGGAGCCATTCACAAAGATGGACACACACTGGACCTCATCTTCACCCACCTCTGCCCTCTATCTAACCTCTCAAACTCCCTCTCCCTTCTCCTACCACAATCTGCTCCCCTTCTCCTCCAATCACCACTCCCCTGCCCCTCCTGCACCAAATCTAGCACACCCCGCGGGAACCAAACAAAACCTCAACCTTGCACTCTCTCTGACTCTTTGCTCCCCTCTCTACCATATCCTCACTTGCTGATCCAGACGGAAGCCACCACATTCTACAACAACATAATCACTTCCATTCTCGATGCTGTCGCCCCTCTCACACACAACAGAACCCGCAAAATGAACAGACAACCCTGCACACAGACTCCATCAAAAGCTGAGGCGAGCTTCCAATTTGGGCCGAACGCCGCTGGAAAGAAAACCGCTCCACACCATGACTTCACCTCATATAAAGAATCACTGCACACATTTAAATCAGCACTCACCTCAGCCAAACAAGACTATTTCACCACTCTCATATCCTCCCTGTCCCAACAACCCAGACAACTTTTTAACACTTCAACTCTCTCCTGCGTCCACCAGCACCCCCCCCTCCCATCTCTCCTCTCAGCAGATGATTTTGCAACTCACTTCCATAATAAATAAATCTCATCAGACAAAGCTTCACCCCACAGTCCCCATCAGCCTACCGCTATTCCGGAGGTGTCCCCACAGCCCACCTCTGTACCTGCTCATGACTATTCCCCTCTAACTCGCTTCTCACCCGGTCATTTCCTGACAAGCTCTCCTCTCTACTGTCCAAATCGAACCTCACCAACTGTAGTCTTGACCCACTCCCATCTCACCTCATCCCTGACCTTAGTGCTGTTTATCATCCCAGCCCTCACTCATTCTTTCAATCTATCTTTAAAACCTCGGGCATCTTCCCTTCCTCATTTAAACATGGGGCCCATCACCCCCATCCTAAAGAAACCATCTCTTGACCCCTCCTCACTGCCCAAAACTATCGCCCTCTCTCACTGCTTCCATTCGCCTCTAAACTCCTTGGCAACACGTCCATCTTCAACTTTCCTCCCATCTCACCACCAACTCTCTCCTTGACCCGCTCCAATCGGGCCTTCCGTCCCCACCATACTCTACTGAAACCGCCTAACCAAAGTCACCAATGACCTAGCAACTGCCAAAAGCCTCACGCCACTACTCTGTGCTTCTCCTCCTAGACCTTTCCTATGCCTTTGACACTGTCGACCATTCCCTCCTGCAAACACATCCCTCCCTCCCTCGGCATCAGGGACTTGGCTCTTTCCTGGATCTCCTCGTACCTCACTGTTTCCGGACTTTCAGCGTCTCTCATTCTCGCTCCAACCTCCTCCTCTCGCCCTCTCTCTGTCGGTGTCCACCAAAGGGTCAGTTCTGGGCCCACTACTCTTCTCTATCTACACTCTTGGCCTCGGTCAGTTCAAGGTTCACAGGGCTTTCAATCCCACCTTATGCAGATGACCCCCCAACTCTACATCTCCGGCCCAGATGTCGCCTCTCTTCCCCGGATCCCTGACTGCTGTCCTCCATTTCCTCCTTCTTCTCCTCCCGTCTCCTAAAACTAAATGTGGAGAAAACGAATTCATTATATTCCACCGGGTCCCACTCCATCTCTCCACCCGATCTCTCTATCATGTTAAGGGCCCTACACTCTCTAAACCAACACCACAGATCCGCTGCCTTGGGATAATCTTTGACTCCAATCTGTCCTTCAAACCGCACATCCAAACCCTCACCCCCTGCTTGTCACCTCACCTAAAAGATATTTTCGAATCCGCTCATTTTTTAACTCTGAAAGCAAAAAAAATGCTTGTCCATTGCCCTCATCATCTCCCGCCTCGACTACTGCAACATCCCCTCGTGGGCCTCCCAGCTAGCACCCTCGCTCCCCTCCCAAACCATCCTTAACTCTGCTGCCCGTCTGATTCACCTCGCTACTCCCTGCCTCTCCCTCTGCCCATCCCTTCACTGGCTACCCATTGCCCAGTGAATCCAGTTCAAGCTAGCAACTTCGACCTACAAGGCTCTCCATAACCTTTCCCCTTCATATATCTCTTTCCTTAATCTCTAAATACCTCCCTCACGCAACCTCCGCTCCTCACAGGACCTTCTCCTCTGCTCTTCCCCTTTTCACTCCTCACGTAACCGTCTCCAAGACTTCTCCCCCGTGTTCCCCCACACTTTGGAACTCACTGCCCCAACACACAGACTCTCCCCCTCTCTCACCGACTTCAAAAGTAACCTGAAAACCTACCTCTTTCAGGACTGCCTATTAACCAACATTAACCGGGTTGCACTGCTCCGCCCACAAACATGTCTGCCCCTCACCTTCTGGGCTCTTCACCCCTTCCCTGTAGATTGTAACCCTCACGGGCAGGGACCTCTTTCCCTCTGTACATTGTTAGTACTTTTTGTCACTTTGTAATTGTTTGACCAATGTTATTTAATTTTACCCGCCTGAATGTTCAGCGCCCTGGAATCAAGGGCGCTCCAAAATAAATGATAATAATAAAAATAATAATAATAATAATAATAATAATAATAATAATAATAGAAAAGGACATGGTGTAGAGCCGATGCATTTTGGGCATGTACCGTTAGTCGTAGCAAATGACTAAAGATACATACCCAAAACGCGCCAACTCTACACCATATCCTTTTATATGTATTTTTAAAGGAATTAAATATTTTCTACATTTTAATCCCTGGTGCTGTTTTGATACCATTTTGGTGTTCCTAAGGATAATTAAATGCCATTGCCTGCCAATGTGTCTCTACAAGTTATTTAGCATCTGTATTCTATATTACTTATTGCTGCTATGAGATTTGATGCATGCAAAGACAAACTCTTGGAATGCCGTGATAGGCTACTCTGTGCACACTTTTGCACATGTGCAGACGATACTACTGAATGTCACAACGAGATTTTCTCTCACGCAATGAAGTTGCAATTACGGAGTTAAGGTAGACACATCATACTCATACTTATAGTTTACTAGTCGTTGAAAAAGACACATGTCCATCCATTCAACCAGGGTGGGAAAATTTGGGTGAAAGGAGGGAGACAAGGAGACCAAGCCCAACCTCCCCACTGGTGAATGCCCTAAAAACCCACAAGGCAAGAACCAATCTGCTCCAGGAAAGATCCCATCTCTGACCCTAGAGCCACCACCAGACAGGATCCAGAATTTTACATAAATACATACCTATTAATATGCTTTAGTTTCAGGCAGTCATCTAAGCTTTTCTTGAAACTCGCAACTGTTCCTGCTGTGACTAACTCCTCAGGCAGGCTATTCCACACATTAACAGTTCTCACAGTGAAGAACGCTTTTCTCCTCTGGAGATAAAATCTTTTTTTTTCTCTAGCCGTATGGAATGTCCCCTTGTCTTTTGAGGGGGGCTTTACATGAAATAATTTTTCCCCAAACTTTTTGTAGGGACCATTTATATACAGGCAGTCCCTGACTTACATCGTTCCGACTTAAGTCTGTTCCCTAGTTACGAAGGTGAACCAAAACGACGCAAGCCAGGGACAGTTGACAGGGTCTGGGCGCTGCGGTAGCACGGGCACTGTCAGCAATCTTTGCAGCTGTACGCGACTCCTAGGAGCGCATACAGCTGACTCTCCGGTCCCCGTCGGTGTCCGGGCACTGCCATGTCCCGGGCACCGGCGGGGATCGCTTCGGCTATATGTGACTCCTCCCGGAGCGCATACAGTGGAAGACTATTGCGAAGCAGAGAGCGAGCGCTCCCTGCTCTGCAATAGAACTCCGGAAGGCCGCAAGCAGACTTGCGACCATCCGGAGTAACCGGCACAGGCAGCACGCAATGTCATCACGCAGCCAGCGCGGCCAGATGACATCACCGGCCGGTACAGCAAGACAGAGCCGGAGGTGAGCAGCGGGAGAGCGGGGGACTGTGGTGAGTATCTGTGTTTTTTTTTTTTAAATAAGCCCTATCTATACCTACCTATGGGGGACATAACTGCCTATATGGGACATATCTGCCTATTGGGGCCATAACTACTTATGGGGGACCTATACCTGCCTATGGGGGACATAACTGCCTATGGGGGACATAACTGCCTATGGGGACATAACTACCTATGGGGGACCTATACCTGCCTATGGGGGACATAACTGCCTATAGGGGACATACCCGCCTATAGGTGACATACCCGCCTATGGCAACATAACTGCCTATGGGGGACATAACTGCCTATGGGGGACATAACTGCCTATGGGGGACATAAATGCCTATGGGGACATAACTACCTATGGGGGACATAACTGTCTATGGGGGACATAACTGACTATGGGGGACATAACTGCCTATGGGGGTCATACCTAACTATGGGGGACATAACTGCCTAGACCTACCTATAGGGGACATTTACCTGCCTATACTTGCTATGGGGGACCTATAGCTGCTATACCTGCTATGGGGGACTTATACTTTCTATGGGGGACATATACCTGCTATGGGGGACACATACCTGCTATGGGGGACACATACCTGCCTATGCCTGCTATGAGGGACCTATACCTGCCTCTGAGGGGACATATACCTGACTATAGCTGCTATGGGTGACATGTACCTGCCTATACCTGCTATGGAGGAAATATACCTGCCTATAATTACACACCATACACACCATACATATACATCATACATATACACCATACATGTAATAAATATATTAGTTCCGACTGACATACAAATCCATCTTAAGAAAGCCCCTACAGCCCCTAACCCGTATCTAACCCGGGGACTGCCTGTATTTATATAAATTAATCATATCCCTCCAAAGACGTTTTTTTCTCACAGTGAAGAACGCTTTTCTCCTCTGGAAATAGAATCTTTTTTTTCTCTAGCCATATGGAATGTCCCCTTGTCTTTTGAGGGGGGCTTTACATGAAATAATTTTTCCCCAAACTTTTTGTAGGGACCATTTATATACAGGCAGTCCCTGACTTACATCGTTCCGACTTACGTCTGTCCCCTAGTTACGAACGTGAACCAAAACGACGCAAGCCAGGGACAGTTGATAGGGTCCGGGCGCTGCGGTAGCCCGGGCACTGTCAGCAATCTTTGCAGCTGTACGCGACTCCTAGGAGCGCATACAGCTGACTCTCCGGTCCTCGTCGGTGTCCGGGCACTGCCATGTCCCGGGCACCGGCGGGGATCGCTTCGGCTATATGTGACTCCTCCCGGAGCGCTTTACAGCGGAAGAACTCTATTGCGAAGCAGAGAGCGAGCGCTCCCTGCTCTGCAATAGAACTCCGGAAGGCCGCAAGCAGACTTGCGACCTTCCGGAGTCTCCGGCACAGGCAGCACGCAATGTCATCACGCTGCCTGCGCGGCCCCTGTTTGACATCACCGGCCTGTACACCCAAGACAGAGCCGAGGTGAGCAGCAGGGGAGCGGGGACTGGGGGATATCTGGTTTTTTTTTTTTAAATAAGCCCTATCTATACCACCTAGGGGGACATAACTCCCTATATGGACATATCTGCCTATTGGGGCCATAACTACTTATGGGGGACCTATCCCTGCCTATGGGGGACATAACTGCCTATGGGGGACAAATACCTATGGGGACCTATACCTGCAATGGGGGACATAACTTCCCTATAGGGACATACCCCCTATAGGTGACATACCCGCTATGGAAATAACAGCCTATGGGGGACATACTCCTGCCTATGGGGGGACATAAACCTGCTATGGGGGACATAAATGCCTATGGGGACATAACCCCCCTTTGGGGGGACATAACTGTCTATGGGGGACAAAACGACTATGGGGGACATAACTCCCTATGGGGGTCATACCTAACTATGGGGGACATAACTGCCTAGACCTACCTATAGGGCTTTTAAACCTGCCTAACTTGCTATGGGGGACCTATAGCTGCTATACCTTGCTTTTTGGGGGACTTATACTTTCTATGGGGGACATAATACCTGCTATGGGGGACACTTTACCTGCTAGGGGGGACACTTACATGCCTATGCCTGTTTATAGGGACCTATACCTGCCTCTGAGGGGAATATACCTGACTATACTGCTATGGGTTGACATGTACCTCCCTATACCTGCTATGGAGGAAATATACCTGCCTATAATTACACCCCATACACACCATTAATACATCATACATATAACCATACAGGTAATAAATATATTAGTTCGACTGACATACAATCATCTTAAGAAAGCACCTACAGTCCCAACCGTTTTAACCCGGGGAAACTGCCTTTTATTTATATAATTAATCATATCCCTCCAAAGACGTTTTTTCTCACAGTGAAGAACGCGTTTCTCCTCGGGGAAATAGAATCTTTTTTTTCTCTGCCATATGGAATGTCCCCTTGTCTTTTGAGGGGCTTACATAAAATAATTTTTCCCCAAACTTTTTGTAGGGACCATTTATATACAGGCAGTCCCTGACTTACATCGTTCCGACTTACGTCTGTCCCTATTTACGAACGTAAACCCAAAAACGACGCAAGCCAGGGACAGTTGATAGGGTCCGGGCGCTGCGGTAGCCCGGGCACTGTCAGCAATCTTTGCAGCTGTACGCGACTCCTAGGAGCGCATACAGCTGACTCTCCGGTCCTCGTCGGTGTCCGGGCACTGCCATGTCCCGGACACCGGCGGGGATCGCTTCGGCTATATGTGACTCCTCCCGGAGCGCATACAGCGGAAGACTCTATTGCGAAGCAGAGAGCGAGCGCTCCCTGCTCTGCAATAGAACTCCGGAAGGCCGCAAGCAGACTTGCGACCTTCCGGAGTCTCCGGCACAGGCAGCACGCAATGTCATCACGCTGCCTGCGCGGCCTGATGACATCACCGGCCTGTACAGCAAGACAGAGCCGGAGGTGAGCAGCAGGGGAGCGGGGGACTGTGGTGAGTATCTGTGTTTTTTTTTTTTAAATAAGCCCTATCTATACCTACCTATGGGGGACATAACTGCCTATATGGGACATATCTGCCTATTGGGGCCATAACTACTTATGGGGGACCTATACCTGCCTATGGGGGACATAACTGCCTATGGGGGACATAACTACCTATGGGGGACCTATACCTGCCTATGGGGGACATAACTGCCTATAGGGGACATACCCGCCTATAGGTGACATACCCGCCTATGGCAACATAACTGCCTATGGGGGACATAACTGCCTATGGGGGACATAACTGCCTATGGGGGACATAAATGCCTATGGGGACATAACTACCTATGGGGGACATAACTGTCTATGGGGGACATAACTGACTATGGGGGACATAACTGCCTATGGGGGTCATACCTAACTATGGGGGACATAACTGCCTAGACCTACCTATAGGGGACATTTACCTGCCTATACTTGCTATGGGGGACCTATAGCTGCTATACCTGCTATGGGGGACTTATACTTTCTATGGGGGACATATACCTGCTATGGGGGACACATACCTGCTATGGGGGACACATACCTGCCTATGCCTGCTATGAGGGACCTATACCTGCCTCTGAGGGGACATATACCTGACTATAGCTGCTATGGGTGACATGTACCTGCCTATACCTGCTATGGAGGAAATATACCTGCCTATAATTACACACCATACACACCATACATATACATCATACATATACACCATACATGTAATAAATATATTAGTTCCGACTGACATACAAATTCAACTTAAGAAAGCACCTACAGTCCCTAACCCGTATATAACCCGGGGACTGTCTGTATTTTATAAATTAATCATATCCCTCCAAAGAGTTTTTTCTCACAGTGAAGAACGCTTTTCTCCTCTGGAAATAGAATCTTTTTTTTCTCTAGCCATATGGAATGTCCCCTTGTCTTTTGAGGGGGGCTTTACATGAAATAAGTTCAATTCTGCTAACCTCTCCTCATACCTAAGATGCTCCAGTCCCTTCTGGTTGCTCGTCTTTGCACTCTCTCCAGCTCCATTACATCTTTTCTATAAACTGGAGCCCAGAACTGAACAGCATATTCCAAGTGAGGCTGCAACAATGCTTTATGCAGCGGTAAAATTATATCCTTGTCCCGCGAGTCCATGCTTCTTTTAATACAAGGCAATATCTTGATTGCCTTAGAGGCAGCTGATTGACACTGCATGCTGTTCTGTAGTCTATGATCTACAAGAACGCGCAGATCTTTCTCAACAAGTGATTCTCCCAGTTTTTTCTCCCCGTAGGACATATGATGCCTGCAGATTATTCGTATCCAGATGCAGAACCTTACATTTATCCACACTGAACCTCATTTGCCAAGTGGATGCTCAAACACTCAGTGTGTCCAAGCCTGCTTGCAATTTATGAGCATCTTCCATTGATTGCACTACACTACATAGCTTGGTGTCATCTGCAAAAATAGACTTATAAAAATATAAACTTTTGAAAGTGGCCATAAGGGAAAGCACTGCCCCAAAAATTTACATAGACCACACCTTCTTTGTGTGCTACACCCCTTCATAAAAGGTTATGCCCAATACAGCCAACTGTGTATTAGCTCTGGAAGAAAGCTAATTGAGGGATTTGACATTACCCAGCTTTCCTGTTTAACCTATTCAGCATCAAGGAGAGCTGGAAGTTGCTGGTAAACTATGCCTGAACCTAAACTATTACACTTCTACCAATATTTACACCATATAGTGACCACATAGTGGTAGATATCAGTGTATACAGACTCCCTGCAGACTGTATATTACCTTCATACAGTGACCATATAGTGGTAGTTACCAGTTTACTCTGCAGATGTTTAAGTGATTACAGTGCAGTTAAATCTAGGGACTCACCTGAGATATCTTCTATGACTGGAGTTGTTCTCTTTCCCTTTTATTCTCCATTCTGTCTAGACCACCATGATAACTTCTACTGGGCACAGCTTGTCCCAGCAAAATATACCACACAAACATTTTAGAATTTTCATTTTACTATTATTATTATTATTGTTATGTATTTCAAAAGAGTAGCGAGGAGAAAGGTGGATAAGATGGGCAGCAGAGTTGAGGATTGCTTGGAGGGGAGCAAGAGTGCTAGACGGGAGGCCACAGAGAAGGATGCTGCAGTAGTCTAGGCAAAAGATGACAAGGGTATGGACCAGCATTTTGTAGTATCAAAGTTAAGGTATGAGTGGATTCAAGATATATTGGAGGTGGCAGGTGGACATAAGAGCTTGGATGTGTGGTTTGAAAGACATAGAGGATTCATAGGTTATCCTAAGGCAGCGGACTTGTGGGGCTGTTGAGAGTGTGGACTTGTTAACTGTGATAGAGAATTCAGGTGGGGGGATAGAGTGGGATGGTGGAAAGATGGTACATTCAGTTTTCTCCACATTTAGTTTTAGGAGACGGGAGGAAAAGAAGGAGGATATGCACAATAAAAAAGTATAGGATCCAGGAAAGCAGAGAATTAATAACTGGGCCGGAGATATAAAGTTGGGTGTCATCAGCATACAAGTGGCATTGAAAGCCATCTGATGCTATGAGTTGACTCAAGAGTGTAGATAAAAAAGAGCAATGCGACCAGACCTGACCCCTGGGGGACACCAACAGAGAAAGGGTGAAAGGAGGAGGTAGTGTGAGAGTGAGAGAGACGATGAATGTCTGGTCAGTGATCTCCTCATATGAGGAGATCCAGGAAAGGACCAAGTCCGTGATACTGAGGAATGAGAGAATTTGTAGCAGGAGAGAAGGAGGCAAGGTCATCAGTGGGGCAGGTTTTCTTCCAGTAGTGTCCAGCAATTCTGGAAGCTCACCTCAGCTGTTTAGTGGAGTCTGTGTTCTAGGATTGTCTGTTGATTTTGCAGGTTCTGCCAGTGTTAGAGGAGCAACTGAATCAAGAGTGGAGGTGATTGTGTTGTTGTTGAAAGCGGTTTCTGTATCTGGATCATCAATTGAGGATATGGTAGAAAAAGATGCAAAACAGTCAGAGAGAGTGCCATGGTAAAGGTTTTGTAAGTTCACTAGATTTGAGACAAGAGAGACAGGTGCAGTGGAGATGGTGGAAAAGGTAAGCAGATTGTGGTCAGAAATGTCGGAAGGAGAGTATGAGATGTTAGAGAAGGGGCAGAGGTGGGTAAAGACGAGATCCAATGTGTGTCCATCTTTGTGAATGGCTCCAGAAGTCCACTGTGAGAGGCCGAGGGAAAAGGAGAGTTTGTTGGTGGCAGAGAGGGGTGTGTCAATGGGGATAGTGGAGTCTGCAATGATAATAATGGGGATGTCCATGGAAAGACAGTAGAGAAGCCAGCAAGGGAAGTGGTCGAGGAAGGCGGTGGCAGGGCCTGGCGGTTGGGAGACCACGGCCACTTGAAGGTTGGAGGGGGGAGTAGATGCGGACAGAGTGCACCTTAAAGGAGGAGAGTGTGAGGGAAGATAGAGGTGGAATCAGGATGAAGGAATAGGTATGTGACAGGAGAAGTCCAAAACCTCCATCATGATTGTTGTTGGTGGGTGTTGGTAAATTGAAGACCACCATAAAAGGGTTCAGCAGGGGAGGTTGTTTCAGAAGATGTCTGCCAGGGGTCCATTAGACCAAGAAAGGATAGGTTGCGCGAGATGAAAAGGTTGTGGATTAAGAGGAGTTTCTTGCACACAGAACGTGCATTCCAGAGAGCTCCAGCCTGAGGGATAGGGATAACAGGGGTGATGGGAATGGGTTTGAGGTTTATGGGGTTACAGGAGTTTGTGCTGGTTGGTCTGTAAGGCACAGCTGAAGCAACAGTGGGATGTTCTGAGGGGGCCCAGCATTAGGAGATACTGTAGGTAGGCAGGCTTAAGGTAAGTTATAGGGAGCCCCATATTGGTAGGCAGGATTTAGGTAGGCTATACAGGGCCCCATACAGGTAGGCAGGCTTAGTGGTAGGTTATAGGGGGCAAGATATAGGTAGGCAGGTTTAGGGGTTAGTTATGGAGGCTCCATATAGGTAGGCTTAGGGTAGTGTTTTTGGTATTGAAGAAAAAAAGAACTAACTGACTTGTCTCCACTATCCCCCAATGTGATGAGGGCCTGGCCACCTTCTGAGCCCATTGCAGGTGTCGCAATGATATGACTCCATCGTCCGCCCATGTCATTGATAGGGGTGGACACTTGGTAGCTTAAGGCCTAAGGCTTTAGGTCTAACAGGCAAATTAGCAGAGCGGAGTGCCGGTGACTAGGGTCAGACAGTCCTGCATCTAAACTATCGGGCCAGAGGGCCCAGGCCTTCTGATGCAGGAGGAGCTTGGCCCCCGGGGGAGCAGGGTCCCATACTAGTTAGTACGTATGCTCCCCTGTTAGTTCCGCTCCTCCATTACTAACACTAAATGGAAAAAAATAAACAGACACAAACTGCACACATTTTTTTTTATTTAAATAAACACTCCCTGATGCCGGTTGATCAAATGAAGTTCACTGAATCCAAAGTAGTCCAAATGGGAACCTGTAAAAAACTGAGAAAAGGGGGCAACTCCTGCCCTAAGCGTCCTGTCACCAGGCCCCTGTAGCCACTGGAGACAGACCACAGATGGCAGGAGACAGGAGCAATGGGCAGGAGAAAAGGGGGCATCTACTGCACCTTGCAGCCTGTCACCAGCCCCTTGCACCCGCCGGAGAAAGGGGCAGGAGACAAGGAGGTAAGGCAGGCCACAGACCACAGGCCTCAGTTGGTAGAAGAAAAGATGCAGGGGACAACTCCTGCAGCCAGTTTCCTGCCACAGGAGGAAGTAAAGAGGCAGGAGCCTGAAGATGCTGAGAGCCTCAGGGGGCTGCTCCAAGCAGTTGCGCCCTACCAGTGTCCTATGATGCTGCTCCAGGGCTGCTTTTCTTAACCCTGATTTTATTGAATTAATATTTTTTTTTCGTTACCCCCATATTATTATTCATTTTATATACACATCGGGACAACTTCTGTAGTCTTATAATTTGATTTCGGCCATGTACAGTTCTATTTCAGATTGCATTAGAAAACCAATAGGAGCGTCGCTCGCTCTCCCATTGGTCCAAAAAAAAAGGCCCTCTTTTAACTTGCCAATCACAGAGCCCCTTTCGAATTTTTCCCCATAAACCTATGAAAAGTAGCTCGCGCTCGATTGGAAAAGCGGGAGGGTCCCCCTAGTAAACCAATCACTCGTTTTGCCTTTTACTGTATTTGCGTCCCCCCTTGGGAAAATGTTTGGGGTCAATTTTTTCCTAGGTTTTAATGGGTCCCTGCCCGCCCCTATTTGATTGGGTAAAATTCCCTCCATAGGATAAATGGCCACTGTCGCTCCTATTCTTTTTGACTGGTTTTATCCGCCAACAAAGAGCTTAAACAATTTGAATTACTTTTTTTTCCCCGGGTGATTCTCTCTATTGAAATTTCCCTAGGTAGGCCGGCTCGGCGAAAAACCTTTGTTGGGGGTTTTAACTGTTTTAATTTTTACAGAAGATTCTAGCTCTTTTTTGAAAGTTTTACACTTAATGAAAATTATTTTTTTTAAAAAAATTTCATGCCGCACGGCGCTGAGCCCGGTTGCTTTTCCCCCATTCTCCTTAATCAATGGGGAATAGCTCGCGCTCTGATTGGCTGGGATGGGGCAAGCCACTGCAGCTCACCCAATCAATATTTTCTGCATTTTTACTGTATTTTGAACTGTCCCCCTTGGTTTTTGATTGGTCAAAACCTTTCCATGGGAAAAATAATGGGTCTTTTGTCGCCCCTTTCTGATTGGGTCAATGTTCCCCAAAGGGTTTTAAGGGACAGTCCTCCTATTCTGATTGGCGGGGTTTATCCCGACCAATGAGAAGACTTCAATTTAAATTACTTTTTTTTCCCCCCGCAATCTCCCCTAGGGCAATTCCTTATGTCCCCCGGTTCGGCGACAAACCGTTTGTTAGGGATTTTATAATGTATTTTTTAGAAGGTTTCAGGCTTTTTTATAATGTTTTACACTTAAAAAAAATGTTTTTTTTTTCAACTCAATGCCTCAGGCGCGAGAGCCGAGTTTGCTGGCGCCGATCTCTCATCACAATGGGAAAGTAGCTCGCGCTCTGATTGGCTGGGAATAGCCAACCCCCCGCACTCACCAATCAGCTCTATTCTGCATTTTTACTGTTTTTGAACTGTCCCGATTTGATTCTAAATGGAAATATTTCCCATGGGTTTTTAAGGGTTCACTGTCGTCCTATTTGTTTGGCGGGTTTTTGCCGCCCAATGAAATAGTTTTCGAATTTGAATTACTGTATTTCCCCTAATTTTTATACCAATTTTCTTGAATTAGGATTTTGGAAAGTAAAATTTTGTTTTATTTTTTTTTTATTTTTAAGGTTTCAGCCTTTTTCGGAATTTTAACGCCTTTATAAAGGCTTTTTTGATACATACCCGCCCGACCTTTGGAATGATTTCTTACTGTTTTCCCCCCTGTCTCCCATCGGAAACAGTTTTTCAGCGCGCCCGGGGCCCCCAAAAGGGAATCCCGCACTGCCCCCCATGCCCCGCACTGTGCCCCACCACTGGCGAGGAAAGGGGGAATTTTCCCCGCTTACGAGTGACCTCCTGGACGGCGAATCTGGGTGCGCGCCGCATGCGCCCATCCCCGCACGCGCCAACACAGGGGGCGCGGCGGACTTTTCACCGCATGTATGATGCACTACCTCTGGCGGCAATCCAGGCGCACGCCCACTGCGCCTATGCCCGCATGCGCCAACACAAGGAAAGGCGCAGCGGACTTTCATTGTATGTATGAGCGCGCCCCGGCCCCGACATAAAATCAGGCCGTTTTCCCCGGGGAAAACTACAAAAAAACGCCCCGCCCCCTCATTTTACATGTCGCCCAAATGTTCCGGTCATTTTTGAGGGGGCCATTAAAGTCGGATTTTTAACTAATTTAATTTTTTTATTTGAATTTCTTTTAAATTATTAAGGGTTTATGTAAATAGGGTTGCATAAGCAATAAAAAGAAAACAAAAACTTATTTTTTTTTTTTTTGTGTCAAAAAAGTTAAAAGGGCCCTTTTCAAATCAT
>JAODAL010037863.1:0-39899 GCA_025379985.1 Phyllomedusa bahiana | reverse complement strand
GTCCTTAAAGGCATTCGCCGGGACCGAGGAGATGAACATAGGTTTCTGCAACGGAATCACAGGGAGAGGAAACCTGGTCACAAGTTCGTGGCTTATGAAGTTTCCTGCCGATCCAGAATCAATAAAGGCGGTGCCAATATATACGGGCATGGTCAGACGGGGAGAGGCCATTCTGACACCTAGGATCGCTTCTCCTGCGAACCCCAAGGTGTGCGAGTTTCCCGGATGTACAGGACAGCCCAAAATGAAGTACATCTAATACAAAAATCAGTGGCACACTAAAAACTAACTGAAACATCAAGGTATATAGGAATATTGGAAATGCATTACTGCTAAGGAAAATATGAAAAACCTGGGACTCTTAGTTTACAGTTTTTGATCAAAGATTGTATTAAGCTCACCTCCCAATAGCGTCAAGGTGATCCCAGCACAGGTGAGTCCCTAAACAGAACAAGTTACCTCACTAGGAGTCCATTCAGACTACAACATCTCAGGGCGTGATAGGAACCTGCTACTGAATTATCCTGCACCAGTTTAAAAGAGGTAAGGGGAGTTCAGCAAGCCAATGAGGTTGCCATTCCTCAAATAGACTTCAAAAATTGATTTTTGAAGCCCAAAATGAAGTGGCCGGAACCACCACAGTAGAAGCATAACTGCCGCAAACGACGCTGCGAGTATTCTTCCTGGGTCAAGTGGGCTCTCTTGAATCGTACGGATTCATCCTCAGGAACCCTTGGTAGAGGTAGTGGAGAATGTTGAAAGACGGGAGCCAAACAAGGTAGCCGGCGTGGATGGGTCCCGTTGAAGGCGGAGCTCTTGTTGTCTCTCCGCAAACCGAATGTCAATTCGGGAGGCCAACTGAATCAGTTCATCCAGAGTGGATGGCAGATCTCGGCCAGCAAGTTCATCCTTAATATGGCCCGAGAGACCTTGCCAGAAGGGTGCCACCAAGGCCTCATTATTCCAATTCAATTCAGAGGCAAGGGTGCGGAACTACACGGAGTAGTGACCCACAGTGGAGACGCCCTGATGGAGACGGAGCAGAGCCGCGGCTGTGGAGGAGGTGCGGCCTGGTTCCTCGAAGACGTTGCGGAACCCCTGGAGAAAGGCTTGTAGATTCGTCGTCAGCGGATAACGGAGTGGCCCAGGCCAAGGCTTCTCCCGACAAGAGGCTAATTAAAAAGGCCACCTTAGCTCGCTCGGTGGGGAATTGGTGCCCCAACATCTCCAGGTGGATGGAGCATTGACTGATGAAGCCACGGCATTTACTGGGATTCCATCTTAGCTTTGCCGGAAGGGGCAGTTGCAGGGAAGGTCCGGGTTTGCGGGGCAATGGGGGCGGTGGGCGGCGGCCCCCGCAGGCGGGGGAACACGAGTGCAAGGTTCGCACCCTGGGCCGCGAGTGGTAAAATTCGCGGCACCGGGGCAAAAGGCCGTTGGGACCCCCCCGGAAAATTGGGAAAGGGGTTCCATGGCGGAAACCCAGGGGCTATTTTGTACTGTAAGGGGGTTTTTTTGGATTCGCGGGCCCAAAACGAAAGGGGTTGAAAACTAAGCCCCCCGCCAGGGAAAGGAGTCTAAGTAGCCCCGGTATTCACCAGAGCCCGCCGCAAAGGGGGAAGGACTTCCCTGCGGCTTTGAGGGTTTACCGGGTTTTAAACCCGACTGCGGCTCTTGCAAATGGCGGCCCCCTTTGGGTACGCGGGGTTTAAAAAAGAGTAATCCGGGAGGCGTAGTGGGGGGAAGGGCAAAAGGGCCCAGGGGCTGGCGGCAGGGGGTTTGGGGGTCAAGAGGGGCAGACGTAAGGGCGGCGGAAAACCCAGGAAAGGGTTTTTTCCCCAAAACTTTAAGCAGGGCGGACGGGTAAAACGGGTAATCGGGGACAAAAACGTCAAAACCCACTCTAAACGCCGGTAAGCAAAACCAAAAAAACTGGCAGAGAGTTTTGGGGGGGCGTAAAACCTTTATATAGGGCCCAAGGGGGCCCTTTTAACAATACCCAAATTAAGGGCGCGCTGGCCCATTAAATCCAGAAACCCGTCGCCCTTTAAGATTTTTTACGCGTGCGGCGGCGTCAGGGGCCGGAAAAAAGGGGGGGGGGAAAGGTGAGAAAGGGGTTTCCTCCCCAGAGGCAGAAAAGGCAACGGCGCGGGCCAGGCCCCCTTTGAAAATTTTTTCTTTTTAAAAAAATTGTTTTTTATTGTGTAAAACAATATTTATGCATCGCAAATCTTCAAAATAGCCATAACTTTTTAATTTTTCCAAATACAGAGTGTGAAAGGATTTTTTATTTTTGTGGGATGAACTGACTTTTTTAATTGCACCACTTTGATGTTGATATGATTTTTGATGACTTTTTACTCCATTTTATGTGCTGCGGGATGAAAAAAAAAATCGCAATTCTTGACGTTTTTTTGGGGGGGTTTTTTTAAAGGGGGTTTCCCCCGGGGTTTGGGTTAAATTTAAAATGACAAAAATTTTTTAGGGTGGGTTTTTTTTTTTACGCACGCCGGGTACCAAATATGGGTACTTTATTTTTTATCTTTTTTGGGCGGATTGGGGTAAAGGGGAAAAAAACGAACATTAGTATTTGGTAGCATTGCCCTTACAAATGTAGGACTTGGGGTTCCAAAAAGTTTTGGATCCTTCCAGAGGGTTCTCACAAAAGTTGGTAGGAAAATTTTTGGCCCCCTTTTTTTCCCGACAGAACTTTTTGTAACTGAAACCAATTTTTTTAAGGTTTACCCTTTTCACAAAACCTTTTTAGCTGCCATCTATTTTGTGAAATGCACCTTTTCCCACTGCAAACAAAACCAAACCCCCCAAAATGGCTGCCAAATCCTTTTTTTCACAGTTTGGGGTTGGGGTATTAGGTTCCAAAATGCTCCCTTTTTCCCTTAAACATTAAAGATGGTCTTTTTTGACCAAAAAAAGTTAACTTTAGTTTCGTCAGACCACAGGAAAGTCCCCCAAAAAAAATAGGGCTTTGTTCCCCGTGCAATTTTCAAAAAATGAAAATGGCTATTATATGTTTCTTTTGGGGTTTAAAGGGTTCTTTCCCGGGGAGAGGGGCCCTTTCAGTCATGTTGATACAGTACTCGTTTTTTACGTGGATTAAAGACACCCATCCCTTTCCCGCTTTCCCCAGCATCATCACAAGGTCTTTTGCTATTTGTTATTGGGTTTAAAATTTCAATTCAGACCCAAAGCACATTCATCCTGAGGACACAGGGAACCCCCCTCCTTCCAGAGTGGTATGAAAGGCTGGGGAAAATTTTTATCTTTTTGTACTTGCGTTTTTTTGGGTTTTTTAAGAGAACAGGCAAAATTCAGGTATCTGCAAATTGCACCCCAAAGGGTGGGTCCAGACATGGTTTCAAGTCCCCCTTTTCCTTCCCGATAAAATTTGGTGATTTTCTTTAGAATTTTTTCCCTGATGTTACACACAGAAGCAGTGTTTTTCTGGTGTGCTTTAAAATACATCCACAGGTGTTTTCTCAAAATTAACTAAATTGTGCGAATAAATCAGAAGTTCCCAAAGACATGCCCTTTCATCATAGGGGCTGCCCCGAATTTTTTTAAAGGCATAAAAAATTTTTTGGGACATAGTAATTTTGACTTTGCAGAAGTAATAAAAAGCCTTAAAATTTCCTCTTCCCCTTTATTTTGAAATTTGGGGCAAATATAAAAAATTTTTGGGTTTCCAAATTTGGGACCTAAAAGGGGAAGGATTTTCTGTTTTCATTTTCAGAGTGAAAAAAACCTGCAGAGGGGCTCTTTATTTTGTGTAGGGAAACTTCTGGTTTCAACCCGTATGTAGGGAAACCTAAGTCTCTTGAAATTTCAAGTAGTGCAAATGATCCTCCCCCTTTTTACACCCCAAATACATTCCCCGGGCCCTTTTAATCGAATCTTTAAACCCCGGGAAAGTCTTCCCTTATAAAATAAACAAACCCCTAAAAAAACTGACCCCAGACCAAAACAAACCCAATATAGATTCAAAAAAACCCTTTCAAAACCCCATAACCCCGAGCTAAGCAGGAAAGAAACCCAAAATTCCTCCCCTTTTAAAGGGCTGCAATTTAGCTCCTTAGGGGCCCCATGCCTTTCAAACCCGGGTTTTGGGCCCCCTCCTGATAGGCTGCCAAAAACTGGGTTTTATCCCACAAAACCTGTTTGTTTTTTCCTGAAAAAGGGTGCCCGCATGGTTTCTTTAGCCATAGACCTGTTTTGGTTTTCTCCTTTTAGGCTGCCAGCACTGGTTGTATAGGGTACAGACCTGTTTGGGTCCCCTTCCCCCAAAATAGGCTGCCAGCCCGGTTTTCTATAGCAAAAAGACCCGGCTTCTACTGCAGCCTTAAATAGAAGCCCGTAAAAAAACGCCCCTGAAAATTCCCAAAAAAAAACCAAGAAAACAAGGGCTGAGGTTAAAAAAGAATCAAGTAGTGAGACAAACCCCCTTTAAAATCAGGCTGAAAAAGCCCAAAAAACCCCAAAATTTTTTTTTAAAAAACTTGGTCTAACCAAAAAGTGGAAAACCAAAAAACGGAAATTCCCCCATTGGGCCAAATTTATTCTTTCAATTTTGGGTGACACTTTCCCCCTTTGTAGAGACACTTTTTTTGGGAGTCCCAATCATTGTGATCGCAAGTTTAGAATTTTTTTCCCAAAAAAAGGTAACAAACCCCCATATTTGCACGAAATCCCACAAATTTAAAAAACATGATAAGATAAGCTCAGTTTCCCCCCCTTCCCCTTTCCCCCCTCTCCGACACAGCAACCTTCCCATGTCCCTAAAACAAAGCCCACTACTTTCTCCTTTTAAAAAGGGGCAAAAAGCGGTTTTTTAAAACGAGTTTTCTTAGGTTTAATGGGGCCTCGTAAAAACCCAAAACTCTGGAACTTTTATGCACAGCCCATAGATCTAGTTGACATGAAATAGCCATCCCCATAATCAAGTGCAGAAAAAAGTAATAAAAAAAATCTCTACAGAGAAAATTAAAACAAAGCAAAATTGTATGGTAAAAAAATTAAAATTAGGGGGAAAAAATTTCCCTTTTATGGGTGGGGTTTTGATGTTTTTTAAAAAAGGGGATTCAAAGAAATTTAGATATTGTCCTTAGATCGCAGGAGCAGAAGGGCAGGAAAAGAGCATGTACTGTATCTGTACTTTGTTTAGATTGCAAGGGGATTTTAGATCATTATGGAAATGGGGGGAAAAAAAAAACCCTTTTGACCCCTTGCCAAAACAATTCCCAAAAAAGTAAACCCAAGGCCTGGGGGGAGGTGTTTCCCTGTGCGGCCCGCGGGGTAAACACCTAACCGCCTCTGAATATAATATATGCTCTGGCAGCCATGTAGCATTATCTTGCCCTATCATTATCAAAATCGGGAAAACCCGTGTGAAATTATCCCCTTTTCATATCTTTGTAAAGAAAAAACAATTAAAATAAATTAAATAAATGCCCTTTGGGACAGGCCCGGGGTTTTTTAATGGGCGCTCTTTTTCCAAAAATTTATTGACAAAACCCTCCATGGCGTGTGCAGTTGGGGAGCTCAGCTGCGTTTTTAAAAATTAAAGGGGGTTTTTTTCCAGTTTTAATTTGAGTGGGGTTCCCCCCCAAAAAGGGTAATTTAAATTTACTTTTCTTAAATATATGTCCTTAAAAAAAGTGAAGCCTGTGAGAGCTACAGCATTGCTCAGTCCTCCTTAGTTTCCTGACAGTTTACATTACATACGACCAGGAGCTGACAGGAGCTGATCTGGATGCGCTTGCGTGGATGACAGGGAACATGAATGAGCTTTGGAGGGACTGGGGAGAAAAGTGCAGTGTATGAGTCTGTCTGCTGTATAGAGAATCCACTGGTTGTAATGTAATTATTTGAGTGAACATTGCAGACGCTCCCTGCTTCCTCGCTCTCTGCTCACCCCCCTCCCTCTCTCCCGTGACTCAGCATGCGGAGTTTATCTTCTCTCATGAGCAGATAAGAAGTAAGGAACTCACTTCTTGGCAAAACCTCTTTAATGGATCTAAGTGGCAATACCAGACACAACTGGGGAGGAGCGGCCATACTGAACAGCTCTTTAAGAGAGTTTTATTTTGGCAACATACAAGGGTTATTATGTAATAAATACCATTTACGGAATTATTATCTTAGAATCATATGGCCATATTATTTGTATTAAATAAGTATTGTAAAGATGCTACATATTATTTGGGAAGCCTTTATATATAAATGTATTACATGAGTTAGTTAATATGATCTTGGCTCTATAGGGGCTTAGTATCATTAATTGGATACTATATGGCAGTAGAATGTGAGATTGTATAATGTAGATTGTAAACCCTCGCGGGTCCATTCTCCCTCTGTTCTATTTGTTAGTCCTTTAGGGCGACATGTATGAATGGGGCTGCGTCAGAAGTCTGGCGTCTTTTCAGCCCAAAAACTGGCACAGCCCGGTTCGCTCTATTTTCAATGAGACGACTCCAATATCAGACGCATTACTGATTGTCCGCGGCATTTTGTAATGCGCCTGAGATCGGGGGGCATGCTGGAGGCGTCACACTACAACCGTACGAGGTTATAGATTTATAGCTTCAGTACGGCAAATCCAGGCCCCTTTTACGGGGGAAACGGGTTTAAAACCCACTAAAAAAAAGTGGTTTCCCTGACCCCAGAAGTTTTCATTTGTGCTAGAATGCGCCTGATTTATGACCCGCTGTAGAGCAGGTTCATAGATTCAGGCGCATTCTATACTATTTAGTGCTTAAAATCATACATGTGGCCCTTAGTGTTGCCACAGTGCTGTGCTTGATGTTATGTATGTAATCCCCCTCGTATGTACAGCGCTCTGGGATTAGTTGCTTTAAAAATAAAGACCCAAAAATAAAAAAATCCCCTTCCAGCCCATTATTTTCTGGTAAGG
Organism: Phyllomedusa bahiana; assembly: GCA_025379985.1. Lineage (NCBI taxonomy): Eukaryota > Metazoa > Chordata > Amphibia > Anura > Hylidae > Phyllomedusa > Phyllomedusa bahiana. The sequence goes on along the minus strand of JAODAL010037863.1, from coordinate 32,971 downwards.
AGAAACCAGTAAGAGAGCGTCACTTCTGGGAAGTCCAGTGGTTGATTGAATAATGTTCTACTCTTTACTTTTCCAAAAAACAATTTTTCTCTGCAAACCGGGGTGCCAAAAAATCTGCTTCGAGCTAAAAGTTTTCTTTTACCAAAGGGAAAATAAAAAAAAATCAAGAAAAACGAGCCCTAAACTTTTTTTCATGTACTTATTTAGTGATGTAGAGAAATAGAAAATAGATTGAAAAGGGGGATAAAATATGAGATTTGATGGGTAGATAGATAGATAGATAATATGAAAAATAAAAGAATTTGATTTTGGGATAGTAGATATGAGAAGATATGAGATAGATAGATAGATAGATAATTTGAAAGATAGATAGATAGATTGATTTTGAGATAGATAATAAAGGGAAAAATTTGATTGATTGAAATAGATAGATAATAAAATAGATAGATAGATTTGGGATAGATAGTTTGAGAGGGGATATGAGAAGAAAGATAAAATAGATAGATAGATAGATAGATAGATAGATAGATAGGAGATAGATAGATAGATAGGAGATAGATAGATATGAGATAGATAGATAGATAGATAGGAGATAGATAGATAGATAGGAGATAGATAGATATGGGATAGATAGATAGATAGATAGATAGATAGATAGATAGGAGATAGATAGATAGATAGGAGATAGATAGATATGAGATAGATAGATAGATAGATAGATAGATAGGAGATAGATATGAGATAGATAGATAGATAGATAGATAGATATGAGATAGATAGATAGATAGATAGATAGATATGAGATAGATAGATAGGAGATAGATAGATAGATATATAGATAGATAGATAGGAGATAGATATGAGATAGATAGATAGATAGATAGATAGATATGAGATAGATAGATAGATAGATATGGGATAGATAGATATGAGATAGATAGATAGATAGGAGATAGATATGAGATAGATAGATAGATAGATAGATAGATAGATAGATAGATAGATAGATAGATAGATAGATAGATAGATAGATATGAGATAGATAGATAGATAGATAGTAGATTGTCTACTGCAGGTCATAAATCAGGCGCATTCTAGCGCATTAACTTCAATTCTGGCTCAGGTAAACCACTTTTAAAGTGCTCTACCTGTTCCAGCAGTAATGCACCTGGTTTTGCTGTACTGAAGCTATAAATCTATAGCTTCGTACGGTTGTAGTGCTCCCCGCCACCCGCATGCCCACCGAAATCAGGTGCATTACAAAGTGCCGCGGGTGCTCTGTAATGTGCCTGATATTGGCGTGCGGGAGTTTTAAATCTATTGCGAACGAGGCTGCTACTGATGTCGGGCTGAAAAAACGCCAGACTTCTGACGCAGCCCCATTCATACATGTCGCCCTAAGTGTTTAGCGTGCTGGACCAGTCCGTAACACTTCCCATGTACATCCCTTAACCAGTTGTTTTGCTGTTTCTAGGCCAACGAGAGGCAGAATAATAGATATTTCCTGTGTGGGGAACGCTAGCAGGATGTATGGGAAAGAACCTTTCATGCTAAGTAGAATAAGTTTAATGAAGTTGATGACACTTAGTCAGAGAAACGAAAGTTACAAGGATATGAAAGTGAATAATGTCAGCATAGAGATGATGCAAGAAATAATGCAAGATTTCCGCCAATACAAGGCATTTAGTCAGAATAAATTAGCTGAGTCCCGTTAAAGGGGTTGTCTCGCTATAAGGATTGCTGCTTTTTATGTTAAAGGTCTTGCAAAAACAAGTCACTTTGCAATATGTGTCCAATATCAGTGTCCTACCTATTCCTAGGTATCCCCTCTTGTATTGGCTGCATCAGCTCCTCAGGTCGCTATAGCTACAGACCTGTTTGATCTCTCCTGATAGGCTGCCAGCACTGGTTGCTATAGCTACAGACCTGTTCGATCTCTCCTGATAGGCTGCCAGCACTGGTCGCTATAGCTACAGACCTGTTTGATCTCTCCTGATAGGCTGCCAGCACTGGTTGCTATAGCTACAGACCTGTTCGATCTCTCCTGATAGGCTGCCAGCACTGGTTGCTATAGCTACAGACCTGTTTGATCTCTCCTCATAGGCTGCCAGCACTGATTGCTATAGCTACAGACCTGTTCAATCTCTCCTGATAGGCTGCCAGCACTGGTTGCTATAGCTACAGACCTGTTTGATCTCTCCTCATAGGCTGCCAGCACTGATTGCTATAGCTACAGACCTGGCTTCTACTGCAGCCTAGTAGAAGCCAGTAAACACGCCCCTGAATTCAAAGTTAAACCAAGAAAACAGGACTGAGGTCAGATGAATCAATTTTGTGAGACAACCCCTTTAAAGCCGACATAGGACAATATATAAACCAAAATGAAAAATAAACGCTCCATCTGCTCTATATAAGCATCATAGGAGAGACAAAACATACAAATCCATGACAAAAGGAAGAACATAGGTATATACTATGGATAAATATAGACATATGTTCAACCAAGAGTGGAGAAAGATGTGGATGAAGGGAGGAATATAGGTCAATTTAAAACTTTCTTTCCCTCTTATGAAGCCCATAAGGCATGAGCGAATCTGTCCTAAAAGAACATTTCACTCCTTATCCCAGGTGCCGAATAGTCTGGATCTGAATCCTAAGAAGAATTTTCTATGGCTACATACTGTAGGTGTGAATATTATCTTTTAGGTGTGAATATTATTGTAATTATCTAAGTCTTTCTTGAAGTCCTCACCTGTTCCTGCTGAGGCCTGTGCCCGAGGCGGCTTTTCCACAGCCTCACAGGTCTCATAGTGATAGAAGAGTAAAGAAATCAGGCAATATCTTTAAAAGGCCAAGTGAATATACTATATAGCAAGGGTCTGCAACGTGCTACTCTCCAGCTGTTGGGAAACTACATCTCCCATCATGGACATTGATATAGATTATATAAATACATGATGGGAGTTGTAGTTTCCCAACAGCTGAAGAGCCACACGTTGCAGACCCCTGTTATACAGTATAGTTATATAATATAGTGTATTATATGGAGCTCCCCTTTATCTTTTGGGGGTTTTACATAAAACAACTTTTCACCCTACTTTTTGTAGAGGTTACATAGTTACATATAGTTACATAGTACGGTTGAAAAAACACATATGTCCATTAAGTTCAACCAAGGGTGGGTAAAATGTGGGTGAAGGGAGGGAGACAAGGATTTCAAGCCCAGCCTCACCACTGGTGAATGCCCTGAAACCCACAAGGCAAGAACCAATCTGTTCCAGGGGAGACCCCATCTCTGACCCCAGAGCCGCCACCAGCAAGGATCCAGAATTTTACTTGGCTAAATACACATAAATATTCTTTAGTTTCAGGTAGTTATCTAAGCCTTACTTGAAACCCTCAACTGTTCCTGCTGTGACCAGCTCCTCGGGCAGCTATTCCACAGATTTACAGTTCTTACAGTGAAGAACACTTTTCTCCTCTGGAGATTGAATCCTTTTCTCTCTAGTCGAAGGTAATGTCCCCTTGTCTTTTGAGGGGGCTTTACATGAAATAATTTTTCCCCATACTTTCTGTAGGGACCATTTATATATTTATATAAATTAATCATGTCCTCCCGAAGCTGTCTTTTCTCAAGACTAAATAAGTTCAATTCTACTAACCTCTCCTCATAACTAAGATGCTGCATTCCCCTTATAAGTTTGGTTGCTCGTCTTTGCACTCTCTCTAGCTCCATTACATCTTTTCTATAAACTGGAGCCCAGGTCATTTATGTACTTAAACAACTGAATCATGTCCTCCCCACCCTTCCTCAACCTTCCCCACCGTAGACCTCTTCTCAAGATTCAAGAAGTTTAATTCTTTTAACCTTTCCTCAAAGGTGCTTCAGGCCTCATAGCAGTTTCAGGACTAGAGAAAGATGTGGGACGGGTGGTGGCGAAAGATGCTGTTTAATTATATAAATAGCAAATAATCGGCTTTAGGGATGTAGTAGGCCATCCATCTCTTAAACTCTTCTGAGGTTTTAAATAGTAACCAGGGCTGTCAAACACTGAAGGAAAGGAAATCTTATCAGCTTCACTCGTCATCCTTAGGTAATAATTCAAAAGATTCCCCCAAATGGTTTAAGAGGAGGGGGAATGGTTTCCTGGTTGTTCCTCATGTACCATACAATGGTTTGTCAAGTAGTAGTCATATAGTGTCTCCTGACCAGTGGCAAAGGTGGCAAAGGAGCAGAGAATGAAGAGAAGAGTACAATCTCAGAGACAGGTGAAGTCTTTGTTAAAGTACAAAAAACAGAGGAGAAAATTTCCTTCCAAAGATGTTGGATGTCTGTACACTCCCACGAAATATGAAAAAAGCACACCAAATGACTACACCACCAAGATACATGTCCCGTACCACTCTTGAATGTATTAGTGAGGTGCAGTTGTTATGATGTTGCTCAGCACACAACGCAGGGCATAGCACCTGTCGATAGGATAATGTCAATCCAAGTCCGTGACGTCCTAGTCACAAACACCGAGCTGCGGCCGGTATACTTTACTTCTTTTTGAACAAAATCTAGAGACATTGTGTATTCCTAAAACTTAGCTTTTAATAGACACATTAACACTGAAACAGACTAATTTTTAGTCTTGTGTGTTGTTATAGTGGTTTTTGATATCCTGTTTCATTTTAATGTGTCTATTGAAGGCTAAGTTTTAGGAATACACCATGTTTCTAGATTTTCTTCTTTAATATTTTTTCGTGTATAATAAGGACACGTGTGGTTATTTCTAGGATCTTTGACCTTTTTTGTGAGATTTTTTCTTTTTACCTCTTTTTGGATGCATCAAGTGACAACGTTTGATAAAGGTCATACGGAGGCCGAAAACGTTGACGTTCACAATATTGAATTGTCGCCATTGTGACGTCTCTTTGAACCTTAAGAAATACTTATCACATTGGATTTTAGTGAGGTGCATCAGTGATTGGTGGTCTACTAGTGCCTCTCTACAGTACAGTGTGGTACTACATGTCCTGTACTGCTCTTACATGTATTAGTGAGGTACATGCAGTGATTGGCGGTCTACTAGTGGCTCTCTACAGTACAGTGTGGTACTACATGTCATGTACTGCTCTTACATGCAATAGTGAGGTACATGCAGTGATTGGAGGTCTACTAGTGCCTCTCTACAGTACAGTGTGGTACTTCATGTTCGGTACGGCTCTTACATGTATTAGTGAGGTACATGCAGTGATTGGCGGTCTACTAGTGCCTCTCTACAGTACAGAGTGGTACTTCATGTTCTGTACTGCTCTTACATGTATTAGTGAAGTGCATGCAATGATTGGCGGTTTACTAGTGCCTCTCTACAGTACAGTGCGGTACTACATGTCTTGTACTGCTCTTACATGTATTAGTGAGGTGCATGCAGTGATTGGTGGTCTAGTCGACCCTCTCTACAGTACAGTGTGGTAATACATGTCCTGTACTGCTCTTACATATATTAGTGAGGTGCATGCAGTGATTGGTGGTCTATAGCCCCTCTCTACAGTACAGTGCAGTACTACATGTCCTGTACTGCGCTTACATGTATTAGTGAGGTGCATGCAGTGACTGGCTTTCTAATAGTGCCTCTCTACAGCACAATGCGGTACTACATGTCCTGTACTGCTCTTACATGTATTAGTGAGATGCATGCAGTGATTGGTGGTATAGTAGTATCTCTCTACAGTACAGTGCGATACTACATGTCCTGTACTGCTCTTACATGTATTAGTGAGGTACATGCAGTGATTGGCGGTCTACTAGTGCCTCTCTACAGTACAGTGTGGTAATTCATGTTCTGTACTGCTCTTAAATGTATTAGTGAGGTGCATGAAGTGATTGTTGGTATAGTAGTATCTCTATACATTACTGTGCGATACTACATGTCCTGTACTGCTCTTACATGTATTAGTGAGGTGCATGCAGTGATTGGTGGTCTATAGTGCCTCTCTACAGTACAGTGCGGTACTACATGTCCTGTACTGCTCTTACATGTATTAGTGAGGTACATGCAGTGATTGGCGGTCTATAGCACCTCTCTACAGTACAGTGCGATACTACATGTCCTGTACTGCTCTCACATGTATTAGTGAGGTACATGCAGTGATTGGTGGTCTAGTAGACCCTCTCTACAGTACAGTGCAGTACTACATGTCCTGTACTGCTCTCACATGTATTAGTGAGGTACATGCAGTGATTGGTGGTCTAGTAGACCCTCTCTACAGTACAGTGCAGTACTACATGTCCTGTACTGCTCTTACATGTATTAGGTGCATGCAGTGATTGGTGGTCTATAATACCTCTCTACAGTACAGTGCATTACTACATGTCCTGTACTTCTCTTACATGTATTAGTGAGGTACATGCAGTGATTGGTGGTCTATAGCACCTCTCTACAGTACAGTGCGGTACTACATGTCCTGTACTGCTCTTACATGTATTAGTAAGGTGCATGCAGTGATTGGTGGTTTAGTAGACCCTCTCTACAGTACAGTGCGGTACTACATGTCCTGTACAGCTCTTACATGTATTAGGTGCATTTAGTGATTGGAATAGAGCCTTTCTACAGTACAGTATGGTACTATATGTCCTGTACTGCTCTTACATAGACTAATAGATGTCTGGAAGCAATAATGAAGGGGGTTGTCCACCTCCTATAAAAATCATAGCAACAACTCTTAGAGCCTCAGTAAAATAAAAAAAAAAAACATGCTCACCTACCTCCGGTGCCCAGTTCCAGCAGAGGTAGGTGGTAAGTATAAGATTTTTTTTATTTTACTATGGCCAAAAGAGTTGTTGCTATGATTTTTATAGGAGGCGAATAGCCCCTTTAGCACCAGAAGTATAAAAACAAATATTAGAGAGGATAGAAGTGGAGGCATCATGGCAAAAATAAAGAGGCCCCCGCATAACAACAACATGCCATTGTCAGTTAAAGTAATATTACTTTTTAAAACTTCCAAGCTTAAATTTAAGCATAATTGGCCACCAAAAAATGACAAGCATCACTAGTACCCCTAAACCACAGCTGCCAGTGCAGTTTTTGAAAGAATTTCCTCTCTGTTGGCTTCTGTCTTTGGAGCTCTACTGGCAACAATAGACTGCTAGCCAATCATGAGCCAAAGGGAATCGCCTGGTCACCACTGGTAGTCGTCATAGGCTAGGCAGGTGTTACTCTATACCCTAAGTAGTTGTGGATGAACCTAAATAATCAGTGGATACCCTATGGGTCCAAGCATGACATTCACATAAAGACCTTTCCTTTATCCATACCTTCTAAGGCAAGAGAGTAAAACTTACATAGCCTATGACAACAACCAGTGGTGACCAAATCCTCATATTAATGACATATAACCAGTGGACACCCAATGGTCCAAGGCATGACAATGACATAAAGGCCTTGCCTTTATCCATACATACTTAGCATATAGAGTAAAATTTACCTAGCCTATGACGACCACCAGTGGTGACCAAATCTTCATATAGATTAGATTAAACCAGTGGACACCCAATAGGTCCACGCATGACACTGACATAAAGGCCTTGCCCTTATCATTATATTGGACCTCATATATAAAGACAGTTGAACTTGTTGACCATAGATCCTACACAGGATAGATGTTGATTGGTCACTATGGACAACAAGCCTATAGCAACTTTTTCCACCAATGTTGTAGAGTGTCAAATCAATGACCGCACCCTTGGAAAACCCTGATAAGCCGCCACTTGACTTTCCTGATGACTCCACAGCAGACAACATAAAGTCGTTCCACCATTCTTTGCAAAGACCATTGGAGTCTGCCTCACAAAAGAACATGGTTCTAGTAAAAGTGGCCACTAATTCCCTATTAAAATATATTTTTCCATGTGACTTTAAATGGAAAATGGAAAATCAGTGAAGTCTGGAAATTTTCTTCAGTCCACGCGTTTCAATGATTCTTACTAGAAGTTGCTCCTTTATCACAGATATATATGTTGGTTATACTGTAGGGTTTGGTGAGTTTTATAGTTTCAATGATATCTTTCCACACCTGATATCTTGTCATTGCTGTTGTTGTAGACGGAACCGCAAAGGGGCTCGACGTCCTAGTGGGGGGTCAAATCAGTATATTGATTGGCACGTGCCAGAGAGTAAGAATTCACAGCCTGACAATTCTCAGTCTAATGAGTTTATTACAAAAAACACAAGTTTTTATACTTTGGGCGTAACAACATTCCATAAGCAACATGTGACATTACATCCACCCTCTTAATTGGCTTTTCTTATCTACATATTTGAATAACACAGCCCACCTTAAGAGAAAATAAAATAGTTCAGGCCAGTTGCCATCTTGGTTATCATCGAGGTTTTAAAAAACAGGTGTGTCTGGACAAAAAACCCATCTTGTGGGTAAATAGACTTGCACCTAATACATTCCAAAAAACATGTTATAAAAAAGGGGAAAACCCAAACCTTTTTATGGATTTATTTATTTATAGCTGAAAATTAAAAAAAAAAAATTTGAACCCTTTGGAATTCCTTTTGCATGAAAAAATTTTTAGGACTTATTTTTTTTCTGATTTCACAATTAATACTTAAAAAAACCCACAGGGGTTTTTTCTTTTATGTCTTTATTGAGAACAACATCCAAAGTTCGGGGAAAAGGGGAAATTTTAACCCTTGGGTGTAAAAAATTTAGGGAATCCCCGATAGCAGCTTCGCCTCCTTTAAATTTCTTTTTGATCCCTTTTATAAATTTTTCAATTTTTGGGTAAAGGGATTTTTCAACCCAACCCTTTTCTCCAAATGGCTTTTTTTCCCTTAACTGCCGGGGGATTCCTTCCCTGCAGCACCCCTTTTTTTGGTCCACCATAGCATTTACATAGGGTTAAGGTCAGGACTTTGATTTGGCCATTCCAAAACAGAAACCTTATACTTTTTCAACCATTCTTGAGTTGGTTTCCTTGAGTCATTGCCCTTGTTTCATCCCCCAAACGTTTTTTTCATTTGAGGTCGTAAAATTTTTGGGCATTGCTTTCCCTTGGGAAAATTGTTCTCATACACCTTTGAATTAATTGTTCCCTCAATGATCACAAATAGTCCTGGACGTAGCAAAGCAGCCCCAAACTATGATGTCCCCTCTCACTGGTGCCTTTTTGGAATGGGGGTTTGTGTTGTTTTTCTTTGTTTTTAACGGGGGGGCCGGGGCCCCCGTCCCGGGTCGCGGGAAACACCGTGGTCGCCCCCCACCGAGCGGCACCCCCGGGCCCGCTTGAGGGGGGGGGCGCGCTCCCCGGGCCCGGGCCCCGCCCCTCTTACCCCCCGGCCCGCGCCCCTGTTGCGGTCTCACCCTTTCCGGGAGCGGGGTCCCCACATCAAAGGGGCGCGGGGCCCCGGGGCACTGTGAGTTTTTAAAGGGCCCCCTTTAAAACCGGTTTTGGGGCTATTCCCCGGTCACTGCCCCTATTTAAGCCTCCCCCTTTCGGGGGCCCCGTTGGCGGATTTTTTGTGCCATTTTTTTTTTTGCCTTTTGTAAAAAGCTTTACTACCCTTGCCCGGAATTTTAACCTTTGAAACCGTACCTTTTGGTTTCCCCTTTTCCTGCCCAAGCTTCTTGCCCCCCTGCCCGACCTAGCGCCTGCCCACGCCCAACAAAAACCTGTGCCCCCTGCCCTGACCTTTCCCCTCTTTCCCGACTACGACCCTGCCTGACGATTCTGCCCACGTTTATCCCTCGGCTGCCACCGCAAGAAAGGTACGTCAGGGGTAACGCCTTTGGTGGGGACTCCCCCCCGAGCAAAGCCCCACCCCCGTTTTGCGGCGGGTTTTTGGTAAAAAACCGGGCCCCCTACTTGGGTTTCCGTTCCCGGGCGGGGGTTTTCCCCCCAATCACTTGGGGGTGGCCCAGTGGACCCAACCCCCTACGTCGGGTAGGGTGACGTAAGACCCGGGCCATGGCCCCGGGCCAAGGTGCCTCTGCCTCTGACCGCCCTCACCGCCTTTTGGGGCTCAGAAAGTAACAACAGCTAAATCGCAAGCCAAGCAAATCAGCCATCTCTCCCCCAAGGATGCGAAAGGCTCCTGGAGTTCAGCAGCAAAAAAACCCCGCCCCCGTGGCTCCCGCTGCCCCCCCGGGGCCCCGGCTCCAACCGCTGGTCCACGGCCCCGGTCTATCTATCCCGACCAAATTCGAGGGGGAACCCCAAGGGCCCGCAGGGGCTTTTTTTCCCCCAAATTGCTCCTGCTTATTGATTTAAATTTGGGGCAAAAAAATTTCCCTCCCCAAACGGTTTTAAGGTGGCGTTCGTGCTAAGCCTTTCTTTTCCGGGGAAAGGGCCCGGGCCCTTGGGCTACCCCCTCTGGGGACGGGCGATCCGGTCACAGCTAACCTGGTTCATTCCCCCCGGTTCAGGAGGGGGTTTTCGGGAACCCTTTCGGGCTTCGTCTGCCCGAGCCCGCCTTGTAAATCTGCCCCAAGGGGAAATATTGTAGGCGTTAAATGCCGAAAGTTTCCGCCCTCTGGTTTCCGAGTTATCTTTGGAATGAAGCGGCTTTGACTGCCCCCTTAAAAAAGGGCCTCTCCTGCCCCCATAAAGGAAATGCTATTTTGGCCCGGGGGATCTCCCGTTTTCCTTGAGTGACCTTATCTCCCTGGCCACTCGGATTGACATCCTTTTCCCTCGGAACGCAGGAGGAACTCCGGCGGGAAAACGGGGAGCAATAAAACCCCGACGTTTTTCCTCGTCCCGGCCCCCCAAAATTTCAAAGGCCGCCTCGTCGCCCTCGGGCCCCCGCCGCCGAAGAGGCCCTGGAGGGGGGTTTGGGCCCCTGGGCTACTATTGAGCCCAACCAAAAAGACGTGAGGGGGATTTTTTGTCTGTACTGTGGCAGTGCAGAACCCTTTTTCCCCAGTCCTGCCCACTGCGCCCTTTAGGTCCGGGGGAAAGGGGCGCAACTTTGGATAGTAGGAAAAGGCTCCCCAGGGGGAGAAACAAGCCTCTCCCCCGCCTGACCATGGCCCCTGATCGGCGGGCCCCTGGCCTGGGGCCCAGTTTAGGGGTTTCTGCTTTCCTTTGGGCTTGGGGCTGCCCGAAAAGAAATTTTTTGGGGCGTGCTCTGGTAAACCCCGCATAAACCCCCCTGTGATCCGCCTTTGGGGAAGCCCCCATCCTCTCTTCCGGGGCGTGGAGAGATTCTCAAGGAAAACCCCTTTTTGGTTCCGAAAAAAAGGCCCCCCGGGCCCACAAGAAGGGGGGTGCCTTCAAAGGGGGAGGGCTTGCGTTCTACGTAATTTCCCCGTTTCCCCCCTCTCCATTTATGGGTCTCCCCCTGGCTTGGGAAAAAACCCGCTCCCGTTTTCGATTGGCTGTGGGCGAAGTTGAGTTGGGGGGTTTGGAGTTTTCAGTCTCCTGTTTTTTGGGGGCAAACCCCGCCGTTGCTTGCTTCTTCGGGGTCGTTTTAAAAACCCCTGACGGGCCTTCTGCAACCCTACCAAGCCTTGCAAAACTCTTTCTCCGGAAAAAGCAAGTGGGGCGTTTTCAGCCAAAATTGCCCTTTCGACTGTTTCCATTTTACCTCCTGCCCCGGGGCGTCCTTTCCCCCCCGTGGCGGGTTTTTTCCCCCGTGGTACCTGGGGCCTTGGCTAGGGCCACAAAATTTCAAGGAGAAAAATCCCGAGGGGGTTTATCCGCAAGTTCCCCCCTTCCAGCTGGGGAGGGTTCTTCTTCGTGGGTAAGAAGGACGGAAGCCTGCGTCCTTTTCATAGAATATAGAGGCCTTTAAACAAAATCACGGGGGGAAAAAAACGCTAAAACCCCCCGCCTTTGATAAAGGAATTTTTGATGTTTTACGTTGGTGCCAAGATCTTTTTCAAAAATGGGCCCGCGAGGGGCTTTAAATCTAAGGAGGGACGAGAAGGGGGGAAAAAAAAAAAAATGGAAAAAAAAACCCGCCCTTTTTTTTTTTAACAAACCCCGAACCCCGGGCCCCTTCCGGGGGGGGGGGGGGGGTACCGGTTTAAAGCCCCCCTTCGGGCCCCCTGCCCAATTTTTCCCCCCGGGGGGGGTTCTTTTCCAAAAATTCGGGAAAAGACAAACTTCCCGGGCCTCCTGTAACATGCGTGGGTTTGTGTTTCTTGTCGTATTTGGTTTTTCCCACCGGGCCCGGAAAACCCTTTAAGTTTCCCCGGCGCCGGGTCCTCAGGGGCGTCCCAAGGGCCAAAAAAAGCCTCTATGCCAAAAAAAGAGAAAATGCCCAGTTTCATTTGCAGAGCCTACCATTTTTTCGGCTAATTTATTTTGACAAAAGGGCCCTACAGTTTGGGCCCCCCGAAGTTGCTGCCGTCCTACATGGGGCCGCGCCCGTGGGTTTTCCGAGGCCCCTACAAAAATTTTCCCCCGGGGGGGTTGCCAACCCTTTTTCAGGCCCCCAAATTTTAACCACATTTTTCCCCCCCCTGGTGTCTCCCATTGGGCTTTAACCAAGAAGAACGCAAATTTCCCAAGTCTGGCCACCAGCGGGGAAGGGGGGGAAAACCTTCTTAAGTTTTAAAATTTTTGCCCTTTTTCTCTGCGGCTTTCTCCTCGGCCCGATTTCTGAACAAAAATTTTTTTTTTCGAGGGGCGACGCCCCCTCGGTAGGGGCCGGGGGGCCCTATCTCCCCGAAAGGGCCCAAAGGCAAAAAACCCTCACTTTTCGGGTTCTTTTCTTTAAAAATTTTTCCCCTTTCTGAGAGGAACTTCTCTATTGGCGACCCGGGGTTTTTGGCCTTTAAGTGGCACGGAAAAATGGGGATAACCCCTGGGGGGGGCTTGTAAACCCCGTCGGGATTCCCATACCGACCAAAAAATCTGCTGTATCTCCAGGGCTGCCCCAAAGCTTAAATCCACGCCCGGCCCTTGGGCTCTCTTCTTTCCCGGTTTTTAATTTTCTTATTCATTTTCGCCCTGCGGAAAAGAAAAATTTCAAGGCCGACGCCCCCTTCCCCTGCTTTGGTTTTGATGGGGAAGAAATTTCCACGGGACATTTAAAACCCCCCAGAAAGGCTCATTTTCTGCCGCACCAGTAGATTTCTACCCCCATTCCTCCAAAACAAGACATAAAGTCCGTCCGTCTTGGGAAAGATATTTTAAAGGGGGATTGCTCCCGTTTTGGGGGGCACCCAAAGGGGTACAGAGGTCCCGCTCTCTAAACTCCCCTTTTTTTACTGGTGGCCGAGGCTACCCCCCGGTTTTTCAAGAGTTCGTGGGGCCTGCGTTTTTTGTGCCCCGGAAAAAAGTCCCCCTGTCTCAAAACCCGGAGGTTGCTCTGCCTCTAACCCATACCCCGCTGTCCTTGGGGCCCATGTGGCCTTTGGGTTTTTTTTCAAGGATATCCTCCGCTGGAAAAACCCTGATCGGGGGGGTTACAGGAGGGGTTTTTAAAATGTCCCACTTTATTCCTTTTGCCCGGGGTTTCCCTCGCTCCTCGCCCCGGGCCCGTCTATTTTTTTTTTCATATTTTTCGCTGCATGGGCTCCCTCGGGGACCCTAGTGGGCGGACCCTTTGGGGTTCAAATTTGGGCTCCAGATTCTGGCGTCCCCCTGTAAAAAAACTTCTAATTTAAACTGGGCTTATCTTCAGCCTACCAAACCCACCACCTACCCCCCGTCAATGGGCGGTACAGAGAGCCCAAAAAAAAACCCCAGGTTGCTACCTGCGCCACTTTGTCTCGCACCCCCGGATGATTGGTCCAAACTTGTTGCCCGGGCCGAGTTTTCGGTTATAACTAAATTTGGGCTCGGAGTCTGTGGTGCTGTCCTTTCTTTATTGTTTTTCGGGCGGGCATCCCTGCCCCCCCCCTCCCCCCTTTTTGTGCCCTCGGGGGTCCCTGCTGTGGAAGAGCTGGTCCAGGACCTGACAGCTATTGGAAAAAAGACCCCCATTTGCTTTCCCTGGCCCCCCCCGCCCGCACCAAGGCTAAGGGCCCACAAAAAGCGGGGACCTCCGCCAACCTTCTCGGAAGGTGGGCAGGTGTTGGTTGTCGGCCCAAATTATTAGGGGTTTTAAGGTTCCCAGCTATAAACTTAGTCCCGGTTCCTGGGGCCAAATTGAGGTGCTAAAACGCTTAAAACCCGTAGCATAAAAGCTCCGCCTTCCCCCCCCTATGGGGTCCCGAAAAATCCTTTCCCTTTTTTTCCCTGCCCAAAAAACCCGGGCCCTCCTTAATCGCTTCTTTTCGGGTTAATTTTCTCCCCCCCACTCCTGAGGCCCATACCACCGAGGTTTTTTACGGGTTTAAAAGGGGTTTTAGACATGAAAAAACGGTCCGAGGGAAGCGGGTTTTTTTTTTTTTTTTATGGAAGGGGTTCGGGTCCGGGAGAGGTCCTGGGAGCCAGGAAAAAATATTTGGATCGGGACATAATTTTTAGGGTTCCTCCAGGCCTAAAGAGGGGGAGGCCCAAGGGGGGGGGGGGGTACTGTCACGGATGGGGCCCCCGAAAACCCCCCTTTCCCCGGGGGCGGGCCACCCGTGGTCGCCACAAGAGCGGCCCCGCCCCCCGCTTGGGGGGCCGGGGGGGCGCCTTTACCCGGCCCCGGGCCCCGCCTCCTTTTCTTACCCGGCCGCCCTCCCGTTTCGGTCTCAGCCCCCCGGGAGCGGTCCCCCGACTTTTAAGGCGCTTGGGCGCGCCCGGCCCCTGTGAGATTTAAAGGGGCCTTTGTTTCCGGTAAATTTGGGTATTGCCGGTCCCCTGCCCCCATTTAAACCCGCCCCCTTTTGGGGGCCTTTTCCCGGGTCTTTAGTGCCTTTCTGGGCCCATTGTTTAAAAACGTTACTTGCCATTGGTTTCCCGACTTACCGGTGTACCCTACCCTTAGGGTTCGTTCCTCGCCACGCTTTTGCCCGCCTGCCCTGACCTTTGGGGGCTGTCCACGGACCACGAAAACCCGTGCCGCCTGCCCCGACCTTCTGCTGTTTCCCCGAATTCGAGCCTGCCTGACAATTTTTGCACCACGCTATACCCCGGCTGCCCCCCGCAAGCAAGTCAAAGTTGGGTAACGACCGGGGAGAATCCCGCCGCAGCAAGTCCATTTCCCCCCCTTTTCGGCGGGGTTGGTGAAAAACCCGGGAAACCCACTTTGATTTTCCCTTTTCCCCGGCGTGGCTTTCACCATCGTTGCCGGGGGGGCCCGTGGAAACCACTCCTACGTTCCGGGTAAGTGGGCCCCTTTTTGCCTGTACTTTTACCTCCGTAGTGTTGTGTATTAGTGCTATATTAGTTTTTATATATCAGATTTTCTTCTAGCATTGTGGATGTTTTTCAATGTTTTCCAAAAAAAAAGGTTAAAAAAATGTTTGTGTTTAAATTTGATTAATTAGATTGTGTTTTTTCTATTATTATAACTTCAGTAACAGCCAAATATCATCATTAGGGCCTTTCCAAAATCAGAAAAACTCAAAGGTTTACTTACTTTTTTGCAGTTTCAAGTATAAAAAA
The DNA here is from genome assembly GCA_025379985.1 of Phyllomedusa bahiana. Lineage (NCBI taxonomy): Eukaryota > Metazoa > Chordata > Amphibia > Anura > Hylidae > Phyllomedusa > Phyllomedusa bahiana. The sequence continues at coordinate 17,481 of JAODAL010037863.1, read as the reverse complement.
ACTCTATGATCGGGGCTTCGGAATCCCTTTCCCAAGGGTTTGTAATTTTTCACTGTCAATGGGAAAATATCATATTCCCTTGTCTGCCCATAATGCTTTTAATCACAGCACACAAGGGTTAATCGTCCGGATCGGTCAAACACAGCCGATCAAACTTTTGTAAAAAGTGGACACTTTGGGGGTTAAAGGATTGCCTCATAAGGGCAATGCGTCAAAATGGGTTCTTTTACCACAAGGGAAAAACCTATACGTAGGGGGTTCCTCATTATGGACCCATTTTTTTTCTCCCTAAAAAATTTAACTGTGTAAGGGGGCCGGGCCCCTTGGGGGGAAGGTCCTCTTAATTGGGAAATTTGGGGGGTTCTTGAGTCTCAGTTTGTCCTGAGGCCTAGGCTGTCCACCATCCCCCGACAAAATCTGACTTCCTTTGTTCCGATCAAATCATCCCCTTTCTTTTTTAAACTGTGGGGTTGGGGGGTGAAGAGGATTTATTGGTCTGGGGGCATAAAAAAAAGGGGTCCATGCACTACATTCAAAACCTTAGGTTTTTAGGAAGTCTATATAAAAGGCGGCCACGTAAAATTTTTCATAAACATTCTACTTAATTCTTCTCTAAACGTTCTAAATTTTTTACTCCTAAAAAAAATCTGGTCTGGTTAGTTTTGGCTGACCAAATCGCACCCAGTTTTTCAGAGTTGGTTTGGGGCTGTATAAAGCTTAAGGGGGTAGTCTAGGTTATGGTTTGGGTCTATATTTTTTTTTAGAGGGTCTGGGGCTTTTTCTGCTTTTGGGTTAAAAAAATCGGGCTGGGGGCAGAAACTTTTAAAGTTTGGATCTGTATTTGGGGGTTGGTCGAGGTCAGGGTTGTTTTTTGTGATTAGTCAAGGGGCTTTTTTTAAGGGGTCGTCTGGTTTATAGTTTTTAAGCTCTGGGGGCTTTGCCATATTAGCTTTAAAAAGTCTGGTCTGGGGGCAAATGCTTTTAGAAGTGGGGAATATTAAAGGGTTTTCCACGAAGTAAAATTGATTTGGGGGGCGCAAAAAATAACAAATTCACCATTATTTTTATAAAAAATTCTCACCATTTTTGTTTTAGCTGCTCCCTTTTGTGATCCATTTTTACGCTCGCCTCCCAATAAACATGGGGGTGAGAGTTCCCCAGTCCTGGACACTGCCAACATCATTCTCCCCTCAGGCACTACATGTTCAAACCCCCGGTGCGTCACTTACTCCTTCCTCTGTACTCCTTAGAAAATTTGTCACACAGTGCAAATATAAAAGAAACCTAAAATGAGGTATGTGCACTGATAAAGAAAAAAAAACAAACGGGTTTTGGGGTTTCCTGCGGGGATTTAAACCCTTTGGGACCCTTGTGCCTGGAGGAAAAAAAAATTTTTCCTCTCAGCTATTTCAAAATGTTTTTACAAAGCAGTCTTTCTTTGACTAAGAGGGGAAAAGGGCCTGGTGATTTTCATCCTGCTGGGTCACATGTTTGCAATTCAAACAAAAACCCACAAAACCCCCCCTTTTCTGAGAAACACAGAGCAAACAGGGCGGGGAAATGCAGGGGGTTATGAAATGAATCAGGGGCAAAACCCCTTTAAGTTTGAGGTTTGAGTCTATATTGTTAGGGGTTCTGGACCTTGTCTGCATTAGCTAAAAGAGGCTAGTCTGGGGTCGTAAAATTTTTAGAAGTATTAAAATTTTTTTGGTTTGGGTTTTTTTAAAAAAAAGGGGGAAACACTATCATAAAATTTTATTTCTTTTCAAAATTCGGGCTTTGGATTTTTTATTTACTTTTGGGTGGGTTTTTTTTTATTAATTTTTTTAAAAACTTCCCTTCGTAAAAGGGCACTCCCCGGAAATTTTCCCCTTTTGTGACCCATATTAGCAAAAAACAGAAAGGGGGTTTTGATCAAAAGGCTCCTTTTTTTTTGGTGGAAAGTTTTAAAATTTAACCGGGGCAATAACCTGGAAAAGTGTGAACTAGTCCTCCCCCCATCCTTTCAATATAGTTATTGCCCCTAAAAAAAATCTTTTCCCTTTTTCCAGAGATAAATTAGGGGGGAAAATCATCTTTCTTTTCCCTTTCTATGTTTTTAATTAGACTAAATAGATTTTAAACAGCATCTGTAGTAAACTGAATTTTTAGGATTTTTTTTTTACTTGGCAATTACAATTGGGAAAAGGCCCCACATTTCTATGTAATTTTTAATTGCATGGGGACGAAAAATTTAAAAAAAAATCTGTTAAAAAAACTAAAAAATTTTTTTTTCGGGAAAACTTTGGGTTTTTAAAAACAAAAATACCCCTTTTCAAAATGAAGTGTTTTTTTAAAAGGTTCAATCTAGATCTTATTTTTTTTAAAAAGGGCCCCGGGGCCCTTTTTTCTGCAAAAGCTTGGTCGGGGGGCTGTTTGGTTTTAAAAAGTCTGAACCCTTATTTTCCCGGTTTGGTCGGGTTTGAGGTCTGTACCTTTTATTTGGGTTTTTTTATCAAAAAAGGGGATCATACTGTTTTTAAACTATTCTTTAAGGGGCCCCTAAATTTTTATTTGGGGTGTAATAAAGGGGGATCTTTTGCCTACTTGTAATTCAAGGGACTTGGGTTTTCCCCCTACATACAGTTAAAACCCGAAATTTTCCCCAAACACTATATAAAGAGCCCCCATCTGCGGGTTTTTTCTCACAAATCTGAAATGAAATCAGAATAAACCCTTCCCCTTTTAGGTAAAAAGGGGAACCCAAAAATTTATTTTTTTTTTCCCAAATGCCAGAATATGGAGAGGGGAAAATTTTTTTATGGCTTTTGTTATTACTTTCGGGCCAAATTAAATTTTTTACTTTTTGTCAAAAAAATTTTTTATCCCAAAAAAAACCCAAATTTGGAAAAACCCCTTTAGGGATGATGTCATGTTTTTTGGGAAAAGTTTTCCTGATGGGTTTATTCGCCCCCATATAAATGTTGTCATGTCTTTGGAAGTTTCTGGACACCCTGTGGTTTGAAAATTTTTAAAGACACCAGAAACAAAACTGCTTCTGTGTTTTAAAAACAGGGGAAAAAGGTTTAAAGTTTTTCACCAAAGGAATATTTAGAAAAAGGGAATTGTGGATTGCCCCAAGTCTGATCACCCGGGGGGTGAAATTTTCCAGTTCCCTGAAGGTCCCTCTTTTCCTGAAACAAAAAAATTTTTTACCGAGAAAAAAACAAGATGGGAATGCCCACCCATCTACCGCTCAGGAAGGAACAGGTTCTGTGTCTCGGGAGATAAAACGTGCTTTGGTCCGACATGTGCATATAAACCCCAAGAACAAAAGAAGAAGACCTTTTTTTGTTGAGATGCGGGCGGGAAAGGGGTAAGTTTGGGGTTCATTATCCACTTTTTAAAACTTTTTTTATTATCAATAAAAAGGGCTGAAAGGTCACTCTGCCAGGAAGAAGCCAATTACCCCAAAAAAGAAAATAAAAAACCCAGATTAATGTTTGCAAATGCACAAACAAAAGGTTTTAAATTCTGATTTTCATTTTCAGGGGGTTTTAAAAAAAACAGCAAGGGGGGTTTTTTTATAAGTGGATGTAAACTTTTTTGGGTTTAAACCTGTAAAGGGTTTTGGGGTCATCAAGGGACCCCACACCGCTGTTTCTTTGACCGTTTATGACACTCTTTTATTTTCCTTTGTTCAAGGGGCCCGGGAAAAAGGTTATTATTAGTAACAGCTGTATATACATGGACATTACCTTTAAGGCCTTATAAATGGTACCTATGATATCCTCATAATATTTTTATTAGGGTTTCCACAGTTTTTGCGGGAAAACTTTTTTAACCCAAACCCCTGACACCCAAATTTTATTTTCCAGTTGCTGCTTATCTCTATGTAGCCTCAATACAAATAATAAAAATTACATTTTTTTTTTTGCTGTATGGGTTTTCGGGGAGAGGGATAGCAAAGGATTAGATTTGCTACAGGCAATACAAGGTAAATGGGGCTGGCGCGGCCCGCTCCCCCCGGGCCCAAACCCCCCTACTGCCAACCCCAAGGGTCCACGGGGTGCCGCGGTTTGGTTTTTGGGGCGACCATCCCCCTTTTTCCGGGCCCGGCTCACTTACCGGGTTCCCGTTTCCTTGTGTACGCTTGAATTTTTGCTGTCCCGGTTTCCCCGGCGGGGGGTCCCGCCCTCCCCCTTGGGCCCGGCGCCCCGCCCAAAAAATGGGGGTCTGGGTTTAAAAAAGGGCCCAGCACCCCGGAAATTTTGGTTTTTTGCCGGGCGCGGGCCCAAAATTTTTAAAGGAAAAACCCCCCCCCAGCACCCGGGCCAGTTCGTTGGTGTGCGTTACCTAGTCTGAGAGTGTTGGATAATCCTGTTTGATTATCCGTGTACCAGTCCGTTCCGCTACGTGTCCTGACCTTGCCTGTTTGCCGCCTGCCCTGACCTTCTGCCTGTCTCTGACCTTGAACCTCTGCCGCCCGCCCTGACCTCCTGCCTGTCCCCGACTACGTCTCTGGTTTTCGATTCTGTACCACGCATTACCCCGGCAGCCATAGCAAGAAAGTCTCGTCAGGGGTAGCAACCTGGTAGCCAACGCCGCAGAAAGTCCATCCCGCTTTGCGGCGGGCTCTTGTGAATACCGGGGGCTACTTAGACTCCGCTCCCTGGCGTGGCTTAACTATCATCGCTTGCGGTGGTCCAGCAAATCCACCATACCCGTTACAACATGAAATGAAAATAAGGTATTCTTTTTCTGTACTGGGAAGGGAGTTTCTTCACACTTATCAGGTTACTACTAATAATACTTACACTTCTCAGGCCATAGTTGACCTGAAAGAAGCACCATCAAGCAATCATCTCACTGCTGTGCTATCAGAGTTTACAGGGAAATCAGAGAGAGTAAAGTTTGAAAAATTCTATTAAAAAAATAACCACCCAATTAAAAAAAAAATCCTTTTAATAGCATAATTGCTTGTCAATATGTTAAAATACATTTTTGATGGCAGTGTCCCTTTAACGTTGTGGAGTAAAAAACTGAATACAAAGCATAATTTTAGTAACTGCAACTGGGACATTGTTTTGCATGAATTTATGGGTGCAAAGCAAGGAGTCATGACGGAAACGTGGGAATAAAAGTCTATTGATGGTTGCCTGTACCATACTGACATTGTGTTTGTACAAGATGTTGCACACTTCTTCATCTTGGTTCAAACTTATTAAACCTCTCAAAAAAAATGTATTTTGCCACCCTTTAGTTGACAATTCTCTTTAAAATACAAATCTTTGGGAGTGACCAGATTGTTTTTGGCCTTCTTACATAGAAAACTTCTCTAGCTGTCATATTTGCTCATGGTGGAAAGAGGAAATCGTTTCTGCTCTGTGTACTCTTTTGTGGAGTCATCAAACCTTAAAAACATGACTGCCAAACCAAATGTTAGATCGTAGAGGAAGAAAGACTTTCAAGATGTTTGTCAGTTTGTAAGAATAAAGAGTTCATCTGTTTGTACAAGTTTCTGAAACATTAAGGTAGGGCGCATGATTGAAAGTAAAGTGCATCGCCCGGCGTGAATTGTCAAGTCTCGTTTTCTGTGTATAAGACTGATGATGTTATGAATGTGGTTTTGTGGTGATTATAATGGTGTGTAAAGAGTTTTTCCCCGGGTCTTGGCTGAGCACATTTGGAATAGGTATCATCTGCCTATCAGGAGCAGTAATGTGTCCTAGTTTTGCCGAAAACACATTCACTCTAATATATATAGATTATATGTGTCTAATCTTAACCAATATGTGGTGCGATACAACATCCATTAACGCCCCTAGAATGCCCCCATGAACAACCCATTCAGGTTTAGTTACTTTGAAACCTGTAGAAGTCTTTTCAAATACAATGCGGCCTTACTCTTTAGGTTAAGGATCCATTAGACATCATTGCCGGCACCTCAGTTAGGATGGCACTTGCTACGGCCAGAGAAAAAGGATTGAAACCAGAAAACCGGATCATACATGTCCGATCCCTAAATTTCACATTGATCTTGTTAGCGGTCGTGTGCCGAAGATTAAATTCTGGCCACAGAGAGGAAAGCTATGTCCTCACCCTTCCGTCCTTGGATCTGAGGATGGTTTGCTAGGTTACTCGTGGAGATAGTCAACAAGTCCAGGTTCTGATCTCTCTAAATTACTACAATCTTACTAAAGACCATAAAGCTAATTTAACATGGACGTGCACCAAGTATGACCTTGAGAAAGTGTGAAAAGACGAGTGAAGGTTGTTTTGAGTTTATGGGAGTTTATGGAGTTTATTAGGAGCAATGGAAGGTTTGTTGCACAGGGATAGGAGCCTGGAGTACTGGGTAGAGTTACTGAGGTTTACTCTGTCTAAATTTCTATGAAATTTACTCAGAACACACTGGGTAACTGAGAAGCCAGTGTTCTGAGGAGTCTAACATATCCAGAACCTTTCTACAACTGCACAGACGCCATGACGGTATGTATTTCACAATTTCTTCAAATTAGTGACTGAGCCTTAATGAAATTTCTCAAACACATTCCATCTGTTATGTTAGTCTACCATACAGCTTTATTGAGCGAGGTACTTTGGAAGCTAAACAGTTTTCCTCCGGATAGTAGTGGATGGGCGATTGTTAGACAACTATCAAGTTATCGATTCGATAGTCAATATCGGACAATTATCTTGTCGTTAATAGATTATCGCCAATGGGACATTTAAAGGTCTATGGAGAGAGAACTATCACCTTCATTCTTACACCAAAGCAGGGCTGGAGAGAAGCTGGAATTAAACATTCCACAACTCAGTTTAAACTGGATACGTCTCATCCTTAGCAACACACACTTTGGCAACAAAGAGTCATCAGAAAATAAACTGACAGACCATTCACTATCGGTCTTGTGTGTCACAGCTTGACCCTTAACCAGCATTCTCCCACAAAATTAAAAAAGTGCCAGTAAGCGCAGTATTATTGTGAACCAGATCATTTTACTTGAACTGGACATTGACTATCCCTGTCATGGAACTGCAGCATGACCCTTAAAACCTGTCTGGGACCACAGTTTAAAAAAACAACAGTTGCCGGAAAAATAAGGTAGTCTTTTAAACCACCATTTTAGTTGAATCTGGGACATTGACTATGCCTGTCCTGGGCCACAGGCATGGACCATCTAGAACCTGCATGACCCACAGATTAAAAAGTTCTGGAAGAAGAAAGTAGTTTTGAAGCATAGTTATTTTAGTGAAATGGACAATTGGAACTATTACATATCGTGTAATGCCAGCATTTGAACCCAAAAACCAGCACAGGTGCCCTTATGGACCATCAGCGCAGATATTTTTTGCAAAAATATACAAATATAACTTTATTAAAAACTACTTTTGTTTTACAATACCGCTGCTGCTTAGAGCTATTGCTTTCTTCTTAAGGTGTCATTGTTCCACAGTGGACATTATAATTGTGAAGCAAACGAAAACAGATGTCACCCTGTAGGTCAACGAGGGGCTAAGTCTGAAAATCTGATTGCATTCATTCCTACAGTCAAGCTAACGAGGTTTGAAGGAAATTACTTGTTCAAGGCTGGGGTGAGGCTTAAACGTGGAATCAGCAGAGGTTCAGCTAGCAGGGCTGGATGTTAGGAGGAGGTAAGATGATGGATGAGGTTTGCATTAAACACTGAAGAAACAGATTGGGCGTCGCTGTTCGTATACTGAGGATTCAACAGGGCCCTGACAGCGAGTGACAGGTCCTGGCACGGTCCCTGCAAGCGGACGATCGCTGGCTTGCGTGTTGTAGACAGACTGAATTGAGAGCGCACCTGTTCGTTACCTCGTACTTCTTCCTCCTATATGTCCTTACCCCCCTCTATTGCTCGCTTGACACCATGACTTGTTCGCTCCACTGTCATGAAAAGATAAAATTTAAAAAAGAAATATGGTAAGAGAAGAGTTTTGATCCATGTCTCTTAATTGTTAAAAAGACGGCAATCACAGCTTAATTCTTACATCCCTTAATTTCAACCAGCCAACAAGGATTAGAAACAGAATTGTTTCTAATCCAATTATATCTTGTGAAATGGGGTCTGCGGGTCGAAAGAACCTTAAACACCAAATCTAATTGACGTGTTTCTTCTCTTCAGTCCTGAGATTTTACAACCTGCACACATGTAGAACATAGACAATTGATAGTGTTTCAACAAACCATCATACAAGTATGCGACGAATTTAGCCTGCCAAGAACATGAGACGCACTAGGATAGTGGTAAATAGACGTAGGTTAATAAAAGTTGTATATGATTTACTATAGCAGTCGTCTTGATGCTGCACCCACTGACAACAGGCTGACTTGAAGAATTTACTATTGAAATATTGTGTAAACACAGATTGCGTACAACTTAGTAGGTCTTTGCTAGGCAAACAGGGCAACTGGCGCGTATAAGCGAAAGTGATCTAAGGTAAGAAACTTATTTTAAATATTTGTAGTATTGGATTTGAATATGGTGCTTATCACATCTCTGTACTTAATACAGTGTGAAATTTTGTTTTTTAACTATTCAAATATGTAAAGAACAACAATATAAGCGTTACAAATGGCTGATAACTTTTCTTAATTGCGCCCATATAATGAGACGCAGGAGGGACTGCTAGATAAGAGTTTTTAAAAATATTATATCGAGATTAAAGTAGTGGCGTGGCACTTGATGCACGGCACTCGGACTACTAGTCGTAATTAACTTATTTAAAAATGTATAACACATATTTATTGCGTTAGCATAACTGAGTCTGTGCAAGGGCAAACAGACACAAGGAATATCAGTAATAGTTGATAAAACTATTTATAAGGTATAAGTTATTATGGAGATTTTGTTTTTTTTTTTTTTTTTTTTTTTTTAAGTTGTTATAGCCGTGTGTTTTGGAAGCACGTGACACAATCGAGTGACTTGCTAAATATGATACGGCTGAATAAACTGTATAGGGGGATATTTGAGGGGACAATTTTCAACTGCTATCAAGTCTTTGCTGATACAGATTGAAGTATGGTTAAGAAAACAATTGCGTTTTTCAATTAGGAAGATCACAGAACACACGGTCTGTGCTGCAAAAATATACTCCCGTCCTGTTCATTAATGCGCACTTTTATTCCTGTCGTGCTCGGACCCCCATTTGCAGACGCACCCCTCAATCTTCGTCACACCACAGCAGCTGCAACTACAACGGAGGCCTTTAAGAGTATCAATAAAACTTTTGCTCTAAACTTATAATTTATTAGAAGTGCAAATCTTCTAATCTAAACTTCGTTTTTCTAAGCTGTATGTGTGGGTGGTGTTTCTTGTATATAAGAAGGATCTTTTCTCTCAGAGCTGTCTTTGGATAAATAGCATATTGAGTTTAAACGCAGAACTACGTCCTGCTGTGAATGTGGTGATAGACAGTGATATGAAGATCATGTAAATCAGGAAATGCTAAGTAGGTCTTTAGAATTGTAATTACTAAGAGAATCACTGTGATTTTGCAGCGTCATAGATTGTGATCCATAGCACAGCAACTATCAGCCGAACGGAGTGCTTGTACACCAGATTAACCCTGCTCTTTGATGGATGAGTAATAGGTGCTTGCTGCAATGCTATTAGTTCTAGGTTGTGACATGCGCGACTGAAAAAAGGCTTTTTGTAGCGATTTGTCATACCTGATGCCGTATTATCTAATAAAGATTTCACAGGGAAACTATCGCTGGTCATCAGGGATAATTCTGATAAACGTAATTAAAAAACCGTGGCGATTTGAACTATTGTCGATTAAAATAGTCTTCACCTACTTCCTGATGCACCTATTTTCATCCTTAAAACGGGTATCTGTCTGATACAAGATAGCTTTCAAAAATGTATCGGGAACTACTAAATTGAAGACGTTTTTTCCAAATATATTGTGTTGTTCATCTTTTCTTTGTCTAAGGTAGCTCAAGTGATTTATATCACTTCCTGGCTCTCTTCTGGTTCCTATGTGATATCCGACCTGGTATTACTCCTCTCCCTGCTGTTTGTTCCTATTTAGGTTAACAGGGAGTTGTTTGTCATCACACAGGTCACACAGCACAGAAACTCCAGACATGTTGAAGAGCTTGAGTGCTATCTGATCTTTCAGAACAAATATGTCTAAATTTACTTACTGTTTACATTAGCTCAGATAGCTACTCGGACCTCAGAGAAGGTATTTTATCTTCATCTGTGATTGATAAACAGGGATAAAGTCTGAATAAACGGAGGTCATTTGCTAATTACATGGACAGCTTGAAACAGGGTATGTGACAGAAGCAAAGCAGTATTATTTCATTCATGCATCCTATGAAACTTTGAGAAGAGACAACCCCTTTAACCGATGAGCACTGGCACAAAGGCATAAGTTTTCAGTTGCTTCCTCTATTTTAAGTATTAGCACAGCGCCACAACATGAGGCTTTATTAGCAGAATGTATAGCTAGTTACTGTTTTTTGTTTATTTTATTTTGATAAATATGTGAATATTTGAGGTTTTATTATATTAATAAAAGGTTTTTCTCACAGATTAGCTTTCAACATGTGGGGTAATTAAAGGTAATTAAAGACTTTTTCTAAATACATTGGTCTTTTGACATTGCCCTGATCAGGAGATAAGAGAGATTTAATCTGCTCTGAGTGCACACAAGTGTCTCTGGCAGGGGCGTAACTAGAGAAGCCGGGGCCCCAAAGCAAACTTTTAGATGGGACATCCTACCCACCCCCCTCCTGCCCACCTCCCTGACAGATGACCATGTACACTGGACATGATAGTTAGATAATACAAGGGGTAAATACCGCACCCTACATATCACCATCATATGCTAACCAATAAACAAAATCCCACTATACCCAGACCAACCTATTTATCAATAACTCTACTTACATTTGGACCTGATTATACACCACAGAACACGACCACAAATTACCACCCACCATAGTGACTGAATAATGCCCCCTATCTCTATAACTGATCAGTACACAAAGACCAATCTGGTACGCAATTTAGTGACCATATAGTGGTTTATATCTAGTGTACACAGGCTTCTGCAAGTTGTATTTAAACCACATACAGGACCATATAGTGGTAGACAACCAGTGTACACAGGCTCTGCAGACTGTATATAACCACCATACAGTGACCTATAGTGGTTAAGATCATCAGTGTACACACGGCTCTGCAGACTGTATATAACCACCTTTACAGTCGTCCATATGTAGGTAGGACACCTGTGTACACAGGCTCCCTGCTGGACATATATGCTGTTTACTGTGTTGTTATCATCTTGTGACTCAAAGGTGGACCGTTCTCTACTTTGACCCTGTTTCATTGACTTTACCCTTTGTTCTGAATCCGGGTCCCGACAACAATGGTGACATACTCCCCGGTCTACTTGTCCCTGCTGATTTAGACACAATTATCCTTAGAATCCTGACTTTTCCAAGCTACCTGACCCAATGGCTATATGGGGTCCATTTTGGCATGCCAGGTTTTTTTTCAAATTTTTTTTTTTAAAATATGGATATTATGAGGCCCAGTTAGAGGCCCAGGTATTAGGTAGCCCAATAGATGTGCCCATAATAGGAGCAGGGTTTAGGTTAGCTATATAGAGGATCCATACAGGGGTAGACAGGGGTAGTGTGTGGGCTATAGGGGCCGTATATAGGTAGGGTTTAGGGCAGCCTTAAAGGGGCACCCATATATACTTGACAGGGGAGGCTTATAGGGGATATATATGGAGATAGGCTTCTCGGTAGCTAAAGGGGCTATTTCAGGCAGGCAGATTGGTGGAGTCTTATATAGGCAGCCTTTAGGGGGCTATATAGGCAGACCTGTGGGGGATATTAAGGCAGGCACTGGGGGGGTGTACAGGAAGGCTGTAGGGGGTTTTGTACCGGGAGGCTTAGGGTGTTTTGTGTGTACAGGGCAGGAATTAGGGGGGTATAAAGGGGCTGTATAAGGCAGGCCAGGCAGGCTTGGGCTGTATAGCAAGGCACAGGCCCTTAGGGGTGTATAAGGATAATACCTAGGGGCTTGTATAGGTCAGGCAGGCTAGGGGGGGCTGTATAGGCAGGCAGCGTAAGGGGGTTGTTATAGTTGCCTAGGGGGCTATATAGGCAAGCAGGTTGGGGGATGGTATAGGCAGGGTCCAGGTAGTGGGCTGTAATAGGCAGGCTAGGTAGTGGGCTGTAATAGGCAAGGCAGGCTAGGGAGGCTGATAATAGGCCAGGCAAGGCTAGGGGGCTGTTTATAGGCAGGCAGGCATGAGGGGGATGTATAGGCAGGGAAGGCTAGGGGGCTGTATAGGAAGGCAGGTGTCTAGGGGGCTGTAATAGGCAGGCTGGCTAGTGGGTTTGTATAGGTTAGCCTAGGGAGCTGTATAGGAGGTGGCTAGGGGGCAGTGTATAGGCAAGGCAGGATAGCGGGCTGTAAATAGGCAGGGCAGGCTAGGGGTACTGTTATACGGCAGGCAGACTAGGGTGGCTTCTGTAATAGGCAGGCAGGCGAAGGGGGGCTGTTATAGGCAGGCAGGATATGGGGGCTGTATAGGCAGGCTGGCTAGGGGAGGCTGTAATAGGGCAGGCAGGCTAGGGTGGCTGTAATAGCAGGCAGTGCTAGGGGGCTCGTATAGGCAGGGCAGGCTAGGGGGTGTTTGTTTAGGTTAAGCCCTAGGGGCAGTATAGGAAAGGCAGGCTCTTAGGGAGTGTATTGGTAGCCCTAGGGGGCTGTATAGGTAGGCAGGATAGGGGGGTTGTATAAGGAAGGCAGGATAGGGGGCATTAATAGGCAGGCAGGCTAAGGATGGCTGTTAATCGGCCAAGGAAGGCTAAAAGGGGCTGTAATAGGCAGGCAGGTAGGGGGCTGTTTATAGGCAGGGCAGGCTTTGGGGTGTATAGGTAGCCCTAGAGGGGCTCTTGCTGGGTATTGGCAGGCAGGCTCAGGGATGTGTTAGGTAGCCCTAGGGGCTGTATAGGTAGGCAGGCCTAGGGGGTTGTTTAGGCAAGGCAGGCTAGGGTGGCTGTTTTAGGCAGGCACGGCTAAGGGGCTGTAATAGGCAGGGCAGGCTAGGGGGCTGTATTAGGCAGGCAGGCTAGGTACGGTTTAGTAGGCCTAGGGGGCTGTATAGGTAGGCAGGCTAGGGGGTTGAATAGGCAGGCGCATAGGGGGCCTTGTAATAGGCAGGCAGGCAATATGGGGACTGCTAATAGGCAAGGCTGGCCTAGGGGCTGTAATAGGCTAGGCCAGGCTAGGGGGATGTATAGGCAGGCAGGCATTGGGGAGGTGTGTATAGGTAGGCCCTGGGGGCTGGCTTGTTTAGGCTGGGCAGGCTAGGGAGGTGTATAGGTAGCCATAGGGGGCTTGTTATAGGTAAGCCAGGCTAGGGGGTTGTATAGGCAGGCAGGCTAGGGGGCTGTAATAGGCAAGGCCAGGCTAAAGGGGAGTTTGCTAATAGGCAGGAAGGTTAGTGGGCTGTAATAGGCAGGCAGGCTAGGGTCGGTGTATAGGTAGCCATTGGGGGCTGTATAGGAAGGCAACTCTAGGGGGGCTGTAATAAGCAAGGAAAAAAATAAACAATTAATATACTCTCCTCGTGTCCACCGGCCACCCCGATGATGGGTGATTGTGCGGTCACCGACCGGCTGGCGCCCTTCGTGATCAGTGGGAGGGACGGAAGAGGGAAGTAGCAGAGCGGGAGCGATCGGCTCTCCGTTTCTGCTACCATCCGGGGTGGCGTAGCGCCTGCCTCAAACGCTAGGGCCGGAGGTCCCGGGTCGTTCAGAGGGAGTATGCAGGCGGGCCCCTCAGCTCCCCGCCCGCCGCAGTGAACGGTTTAAGTTCACACTGCGGCCAGGGCAACAGGAGCGGTATTACCGAGGGTAGCTGGACGCAGGTAGCAGTGGCCCCGGGCCCCCTAAAGCGCAGGAGGCCTGTTGCAACTGCTACCACTGCTACCCGGAGGTAGTTACGCCCCTGGTCTATGGGTTAACATCAATTTCTTCCCTTCATGATTTGACAGAGAGCTAGGGGACCAACTACAAACTAAATAGTGACGTCACTATGGTCGGGATGGACTCCATATTGGAAGAAGACACATTGGGGCACATTTATCCAAATGGCTGAGTTTTCGGATGCCAATTTGCACCAAAAATAATGGAGTTGAAAGTAGTACATGCTTTACACCCAATATACTATGTGTTTTAGAGGTGTTTCTAGATATCTTCTGCGACTTGTCCGACATGGGGGTTGTGTGGTCTATTATATAAGACATGGCTCCTTAGCGGGGTTCGAAATAAGGGGTAAATTACTGTGGCTTCATATGTGTTCATAAATAAAGTGCCAAAAATTTAGGGCGCATGGTAGTGCATTAAGTAAGCCAACTGTAAAGATGGTATTAAAATGTGTAAACTAGGACAGTTTTAACCTTATCAACACTACGAGAAATATGGCAAATTTGTAAAGACTGTCTAGTTTAATTAGAACTGAAGTGGCGACATGATTTGAAAATCGCCCCGTCTCGGTGCACGCTTTTCCGCCAGTTTTCGCGAAATCTGCGCTGTTTATGTCAGGCCCGCAGGGGCGGCGGCTCATACATACTTATGTAAAGTCCAGCCGGAGCCTCGCGGAGTGTCGTGAGGCGCAGTGCGGTGGGGATTTGGCGCAGTGCGGAGGGCTGAGCCTGAGTATTCGCCGCGGTGGTAGTGACTCATACATGCAGGGGGGAAAAGTTTCCCTGCGCCTCGCCAGAGTGTGGGTTGCAGTGCGGACTTAGGAGGCAGAAGAAGGGGACTGCGCCGTGAAAATCGGTTCTGATCGAGACAGGCTGGAAAACAGCCGATAGAAAATCATGCCACATGTTCGTTTGCAGAGTATGATATCAAAAATCGCTTTATAAGGCAGTGAGGGGGGGAAAAAAACATTCTCAGAAAAAAGAGCTGAAACCTAAAAAATAAAAAATACATTTTAAAAAACAAAATCACTTTTCCATTATTTCCTAATTCAGAATTTAGGATATTGGATATTGCCGGGAGAAATACAGTAATTCAAATTCTGAAAGCTATTCTCATTGTCGGCAGAGAAACCGGCCAATCAGTTATAGGAGCGACAGTGTGAACCATTAAAACCTAAGGAGAGTATAGAGACCAATCAGAATCCAAAGGCGGGGGTCAGTTCCAAAATACAGTTAAAAATGCAGAACACAGAGCTTATTGGGCTGAAGCTAACCGGGGGTTTTGGCTATCTCGGCCAATCAGAATAGGAGCGACAGGGAAACATTATGAGCCTATGGAGAAGGTTTGAACCAATCAAAATCAACAGGCGTGATAGTTCAAATAAGTAAAAAGGCAGAAACGTATGATTGGTTGAAGCGGCGGGGGCTTGTCCAGCTTAGCCAATAGACGAGCGATATGGTTTCTCAAAGAATTCTATCGGGGAAAAAAGGAAATTACGATCGAGGCTCTGTGATTGGCTAAGTAAAAGAAGCACGGTTATTTGGACCAATGGAGAGAAGCGTGCGACGCTCCTATGGGGGGGGGGGGTTTTCTAATGCAATCTGAAAATAAAACTGTACATGGCCGGAAATTCAAATTGTAAGACTACAGTAGTTATGTCAGATGTGTATATAAAAATGAATAATAATATGAGGGGTAAAGAAAAAAAAATATTAAATTAATAAAATCATGGTTTATTTCTTTATTTTCGTTATGCACCCCATACCTATTGATCCTTGGCTAACGAAAATAAAGGGAAATTAAACTTGATTTTATTGAATTTATATTTTTATTTCATTTTACTCCAATATTATTATTTTATATTACATCGGGGACAACTTCTGTTATCACTTTGATTTAGGCCCATGTAAAGTTTATTCCAGAATTTGCATTAGGAAAACCCATAGGAGCAGGGAGCCATCGCTCGGCCACTCCCATTGGTCCAATAACGGCGCCTCTTTTAACTTAGCATCACAGAGGCCTCGCTCGGAATTTCTGTTTCCCCATAGAACTCTCATGAGAAACGTAGCTCGCGCTCTGATTGGGCTAAGCTGGACGAGCCCACGCGCTTCAACCAATCATGCTCGTATTTGCCTTTTTACTGTATTTTGAAAACTGTCCCACATTGTCATATGATTGGGGTCTAATATTTCTCCAGTAGGTTAGAATGGGCCACTGTGCGCCTATTCTGATTGGTTCAATACTCCTCCATAGGATTATAATGGGCCAACTGTCGCTCCTATTCTGATTCGGATGGTTTATGCTCCGACCAATCTGTGAAGGGCTTAAACATTTATGAATTACTGTATTTCACGGTATTCTCTCCTATTGCAAAATCATTATGTAGCGCAAGGGTCCGGCGACAAACAGCGTTAGTTCGGGGTTTTAACTCATTTATTTTTTAGAGAAGGTTTCAGCTCTTTATCTGATAATGTTTTTCACTTAAATAAAAATTATTTTTTTTTATTCCAAATATCCATTGCCGCACGGCGCTGAGCGCCGAGATATAGATACTGCGCAGATTCTCTCCATAGACTTTATATGGGAAGTAGCTCACGCGCTCTGATTGGCTGGGATTGCTAAGCCCGCTAGCTCAGCCATTCAGCTTCTTTTTCTGTCTTTTTACTGTATTTTGAATCTGTCCCGCTTGATTTTGATTGGTCATAACTCTACATAGGATATGATGGGTTCTTTGTCGCTCTCTATTCTGATTGGCTGGCTTCTGCAGACCAATGAAGAAGCGCTTTACTCAATTTAATTACTGTATTTCCCGGCAAATTCTCTATATTGCAAAATTCCTTATGTATGGCGCCGGTCTCGGCGACCAAACGCCGTTGTGTTCGGGGATTTTTAATTGATTTATCGTTTTGTTGAATGGGTTTAAGCTCTTTTTTGAGATATTGCATTCATAATAATAATTAAGTTTTTTTTTTTTCATATACTCACCATGAACGCCACGCCTAGATAAAAGTGCTGCGCCGAGTTTGCTTTGACGCGATCTCTCCTTAGTACTACAATGGGGCAAGTAGTCTCGCGTTCTGATTGGCTGGATTAGAAAGACCCCGCTGTTCAATCCAAATCAGGCTCGTTTACTGTTCTTTTTTACTGTATTTTGAACTGTCGCCTTTGATTTGATTGGTTCAAACTTTATCCATAGGAAATATATGGGGTTTGCTTTGTACCGTACTCTGTTCTGATTGGCCGAGATTAGCCATGCCCCCGCATAGCTAACCAATCCAAGCCTCCTTTCTGCATTTTTCTGTCTGTATTTTGAAACTGTCCCCGCTTTGATTCTGATTGGATCAAAACTTTCTCCATAGGATATAATGGGTTTTTTGTCGTACTTATTCTGAAAATTGGCGAGATAGCCAAGCCCACGCTAGCTAATAACCAATCAGCTTCTTTTCTGCATTTTTACTTGTATCTTTGAACTTGTTCCCGCTTTGATTTTGATTGGTCCAAACTTC
>JAODAL010037862.1:0-39899 GCA_025379985.1 Phyllomedusa bahiana | reverse complement strand
TTTTAACCCTTTGATTGGGGGACGTCCCGCACCAATAAAGGGGTTTTCCCCTGCAATTTGGGTGATCGAACACCCCGGGCCCCGACACGGCCGGGGAAGGCTGCACGCGGGCCGGGGGACCTAGAGTGGCCCCAGGCTGTCTGTGTAAAAAGCCATGACAGGCAACTGTGTGCTGCCTATCACTCCCTGTGTCAGACTGGCATGATTAAAGTTTAGCATATATAATATGCAAACATTACAATGTAAAAAAAAAAAAAAAAAACGTTCTTCTTCAGGGGTTTTAAAAAAAAAAAAAAAAAAACAGAAAAAATAATAAAAAAATAAAAATAAATATTTAATAAAAAATTTGCTCTTCAACACAAAAAAAACCCTACACATATTGGGTTATCCCACCACCGTAATAACCTGTAAAATTTAATCAAAACAATTTTATAAAGTGTGAAATGTAAAGGGTGCAAAAAATTTTTAAAAAAAAAGCAAAACTTTTTTTTTTTTTAAAAAAAAAAAAAAAAAAAAATTCTACAATTATTTATAATAAAAACTTAAACTTTCCCCCAAAAAGTAAATATTTCCTCGAATTTCCCCCCCCCCCCGGGAGGCCTATACCCCTGCGTCTTGAAAAAAAAAAAAAAGTTACAACTGTTTAAAAAAGCGAGGGGGGGCAAAAAAAATAAAAAAAATTTTGGCATTAACAATTTTTAGGGTTCGCTTAAAAGGGGTTAAATAATTAAAAAATTATTTTATACCTTTTTTTTGTCCGCCCCAATCAACAAAAACTGGACATTTCCCTATTGAAAAAAATAAAAAACTGCCGCATATGTAACAACCTGTGAAGTAATTTTGTATTGGATCACATTTGAAAGGAATACGGCCCACCAACTTGACATTTGTTGGCACATTCACCTGGAAGAGTTTGAGATCCCGTCCGGGGGAAGGAATTTCCACCAGTAAATCTACGGTTTAAAAAGTTGCTGAAAAAAATTATAATAATTTATAACCATTATTCCTATTCAGTTACCAGATGGCATGTACCCTGCTGCTAACTCACTGCCAGGAGGTCACATGATATGTGGTGGTTCACGTGACTGGCACCATTTTTAGTCCATTCATTTAGTCAATGAGAGCCCTTACTATGGACTGGAATTTGGGCTGTACAATTTGTTTTCTAGATCGGGACCTACTGCATTGGTATAAAAGAGGAACAGGAGCAGAGTATAATCTATGCATATTCAAGAATGAATAATTTCCTATTAGGCTATGTTCACACGGCAATGACTGAGACGTATTTCAGTCTGTAATTCGCGCCGTACTGTGCTCAAATATGGGCGAAATCCGTCCCAGTCATTACGGTAATCCACAGTTCTCATAGAGAACTATGGATTACGTCTCCTCTCCCTGCTCGCACAATATGCCGAGCGGGGAGAGAAGTGACGTGCTACTTATTCACGGCGTATACGCACTGAGAATAATGAATGTCTATGGGGCCTGCGGGTTGCTGCCCCGCCCCGTACACACGGCGTAGTTGCGGGGCGAAATACGACCCGCAATTACACAGTGTGAATCCTGCCTTACAGTTGTACCTTGGTACTCATTCATTTGTTCTACAGGGCAGGATGAGTACCACATCAGCAGACAGCACTTCTTGAGGACTTGCAGCGGACACTAGTATTCACCACATTGTGTTGGAGTGGCACAGTACAGAGAGAAAGCCAAACCGAATAGTTCTATTCTTTTTTTATGTCTATCTTACAAATAGTAGCTCTAAGGAAGAGATTGACTGACTGCAATTATCTGGTTTGTTGTAGGTGACGAGTCCCCCGAAGAAGAAACATCTCATGGGCAAGAGTCAAGGTACTGTAACATCTTGGGGCACACTTAATATGGCCCCAATGGATTGTACCAAAACACTGCTGTGCATGCTTTACACCACATTTATTATGCGTTTTAGACAGTTTCCAGACACATCTGTGGTATGTCCTATGTAAAGGGGTGTGACTTTTCATAAAGAGGTGGGGGTTAGGCTATGTTCACATGGCTTAATTGAGGGGTGTACAGTACGGCCCGCAATTACACCGGGTGTTCGGGAGCTCGCGCCGATCGGCGGCCCCATAGACTGTCATTACTCGCCGTGAATAAATGACATGTCAATTATCTCCCCAAGCGTACAATAGGATCGTATTGTACGCTTGGGGAAAAGAGGCGTAATCCATAGCTCTCTATAACTGTGAATTACCGTAATGACTTGGGAGCATTTCGCTCGTATTAGAGCGCTGTAGGCCGCGAGATATGCAGCGAAATGCGCCCCAAAATAAGCCGTGTGAACATAGCCTAAGTGTGTGACAACATGCGTCAAAGAAACGCAGCAAAAGTTTGCCACAATTAGTGGCATAAAGTAGTCCAACTAATAGAAGGTGTAAACTTAGACTAGACTCATGCACCAGATTTATTAACACTATGATGGATGTGGCACGAGTGTCTAGTCTGAAGTTTACACTATCTAAGTATTAGATGGGATTGATAAGCCTGCCCCAGTGTGTGAATAAAATAGACGTGGAAGATTTGGCTTGAGTTCTAGTAAATACAGACAATGCTGGAAGGAATTGTGGAGGCCAATATGGAAACCAGAAGAAAAATAACTGCAATATTAAAAAATAAAAAAAATAAATAACATTCAGTGCTTCAGATGTGCATTTTACCCCTTAGTGCACCACGACGTATGGGTACGCCATGCTGGTGCTAAGTGAGTATGGAGCCAGCTTACTCACTGAGCCCGCTCCATATGTAGCGAGGGCTGGCTGTCAATTACAGCTTATACCTGGTGCTCTCAGCAGGGATTGGAGCTGACTCTGATTCTTGCTGTTTAACCATTTAGATGCCATTGTGATCACGGCTGCGGTGAAAGAGGAACGCTGCACATCGTTCCTCCCCTTGATTAGCCCAGATCGATGGGAGCCGAGCGGCTGCCATGGCAACCAGGAAACTAATAAAGGCTTCCGTAGCTGCCATGTTACTGCTTCTATTAGTTCCTGCCATAGGCAAGAAGTAATGGGGGCGTCATTTTGGTACACCCTTTTGCATTATATAATAATAGTGGAACGGGGGTACAAGGAATTGCACACCCTTAGTGGTCAAGTAACTTAGGATGCATGTACAAGTTAAGTAAAAAAATATTTAGAAGTTAAAAATACCCCACTTTTGCCATTTAAAAAAAAAGGGTCTGTGTCCATATAAATCCGATCTATTAAAATATAACATCATTTATCCAGTATGGTTAACACTGTACAAGATAAAAAAAAATTATAGAGTAGTGTTGTAATAAAGCCAGCTCACAAGTAAATGTGGAGGGTTTTTTTTGGTCATTTTGTGTCTCTCTCCCCCCCCAAAAAAAAAAAATGGAACAAAAAGTGATCAAAAAGTAATGTATCAAAAATGGTACCAATAAAAGCTACATTTCGGCCTGCAAAAAACAAGCCCTCACTCGGGTCCCTAGGGGAAAAATAAGTTATGGAGCTGCAGTGTAAATTTAAAAAATGGACAATGTTATTACTTTTTATTACAAATGTTAAAACATAGCGAACACTTTTATCCATTTGGTATCACCGGAAACGTACTGACCTGCAAAATACACATTGTTATATCGCAGCGTAAATGCCATAAAAACAAAACCCCTGCAAAAATGGCACAATAAGGTTTTTTTTTTCACCTTTCACCCTACTTAGAATTTTCTGGGGGTTCCCAAAACATTACATGGTCCAGTCAATGGCACCATTAAAAAAGACATTTTGTCCTACAAAAAACAAACCTTTAAATGTCTATTTATATGACAAAAAAAAAAGTTATGGCTGTTGGAAGGTGGGGAGGAAAAGAAAGCGACACAAACAAACAAAAAAAATGCCAAAATGAAACAAATCAGTCAGTCCTCTTACGTGGGATCCTACAAAATGGGTATTTAATCACTTTTCTAAATATATGTGATTATAAAAAGTGAAGCCTGTGATAGCTGCAGCATTGCTTAGATGCCCTTAGTTTCCTGACTGTTTACATTAGATACGACCAGGAGCTGATCTGGCCGGCTTGCGTTGTTTGCACTTCTTATCTGATGGCAGGGCACATGAACGAGCTTTGAAGGGAGTGGGAGAAAAGAGCCTGTGTCTTTTGTATAGAGAACCCACTGGTTGTAATGTAATTATCTGAGTAAACATGCAGACGCTCCCTGCTCCACCCTCCTCTCCCCCCTGCAGCAGTCTGTGAACAAAAGAATGCTGCCTGCTTGGAACTTATCTTCTCTCCTGAGCAGATAAGAGGGAGAAACAAAACCCGTAGAGCTTGTGCACAATACAGTTCTCCTCTGTGGATTAGCCAAACAATGTTTACTCAACTACAGAGACTGATATCAGGAGCGTGCATGGGAGGTGCAGTGATGAAAAACAGAGGAGGTACTTGTTTTTTTTAAACACAGAAACACAACGCCCCTTTTCTCAAGACTTTAGATCAGAGTATCAGCCTGTTAGGTGAGGAAATAACTTCTTGGCAAAACCCCTTTAAAATGGAGCTGAATTGCAGATTTGGACATGTGACAGGAAAATTCAAGTCTGTGGTTACAATTTGCAGTTTAACCTAAGTCGCATACGATACCCTATGGGCACATTCTCTTCAGATTCTGAATTCTAAAACCGCGTTATCAGATGAGTATTTGAACAGTATTTACTCAAGAACCCGAGGAATTTTAACTCGGTATTTGTTTTTTGTCGCCTAGTCCTGTTGGACTTTGACACGATTTTCAAAATTTCATTTTGCTATCGTTTTTGCGTCATAAAGCACTATTAAAGGGGTTGTCTCACTATAAGGATTGCTGCTTTTTATATTAAAGATCTTGCGAAAACAAGTCACTTTGCAATATGTGTCCATTAACAGTATCCTACCTATTCTGAGATATCCCCTCTTGTATGGGCTGCATCAGCTCCTCAGGCCGCTATAGCTACAGACCTGTGCAATCTCTCATGATAGGCTTCTAGTGCTGGTCGCTATAGCTGCAGACCTGTTTGATCTCTCCTGATAGGCTGCCAGTGCTGGTCGCTATAGCTACAGACCTGTTTGATCTCTCCTGATAGGCTGCCAGCACTGGTTGCTATAGCTACAGACGTGGCTTCTACTGCAGCCTAGTGGAAGCCAGTAAACACGCCCCTGAATTCAAAATGAAACCAAGAAAACAGGACTGAGGGGAGATGCATCAATGTAGTGAGACAACCCCTTTAAGGTTTTGGACACAGATTTGCGCCAAAATCCACACACACAGCTTTCTGGTCGATTTTTGCGCCATTCCATTGACTTCAGTAGTAAATTTTCCACTGTTTTTGAAACTCGAATTCTGAAAATCGGAGTTGTTTGGACTACAACATGGATTTTCAGTTGAGGTCTATGGATTACAGTCGGTTTCTGAAATCCGCTTCAAAAACAGTCTGGAAATGCTTGTTTTGTGGACGGACCGTAAGAGAGCTGCCGATTAATCACATGTTTATCTGTACATTTTAACCCCTTAATGACTGGCCATTGTCTTTTGATGGCGGCCATTGCAGGTTGTTGTTCTGCAGCGATGTCCTTTGGCGTCGCTTCAGAAAGAGGGTTTTTGCAGCTCGCTAGCAGCAGACCTGTACTTAACACACTGTTCCTGGAGAAGACTTTGTAAGCGCTGGGAGGCGGAGGAAACCTCCGTTCCCCGGTGCTTAACCCTTTGATTGCTGCGACATAATCAAAGAGCATTCCCCTGCTCCGCCAGGGGATCGGGACTCCCAGTTAGCCGATAGAGCCCGGGGAATGTCTGAACGGTCAGCCCTGGGGACCTGGAATAGCCCCAGAGCTGACTGTGTAGCAAGCCTGCAGTCAGGGCAAACACAGACTGTAATGTATTAGCATATGTGGATATGCTAATACATTACGAAGTGTAAAAAAAATATTGTAAAATAGTTATCCCTTCATGGGATAGTAAAAAACCTAAAAAAAAATAGAAAAGAATAGGTAATAAAATAAAAATAAATGGAATAAAAAAGATTGTGCCTACATTACACAAAACACCAAAACCTACACATATTAGTTATCCACACAACCGTAATAACCTGTAGAATTAATCTAACAGGTTAAGTTTGAGATGTGCATGGTATTACTTTGAAAAGAAATGGAAAAAATTCTGCAATAATTTATAAGTGAACTCAAACTATTCCACCAAAAAGTACAACTTCTCCCGCATAAAGCCTCATACAACTGCATCATTGAAAAAATAAAAAAGGTAAGACTGTTGAAACGCAAGGAGGCAAAACTAAAATAATGTGATAGGCATTAAATGCTTTTCAGGCGTTTGGCTTCAGGCGTTAAAGGGGATGTATCGCTTCATCAGTTCGGCTGTTTTCTTGAAGCTTGATTCTCTCAGTTCCTGAAATTCAGGGGCGTTTCCTCCCCTCCCAGCTGGGTATTTCTTAACAGAAGGGGGATCACATCATCCTCCCCCTTCACTGTTAATGCTCGCTCCTGAGTCAGTGTGCCCCCCCCCCTCTGTCTGAGTCCACATCTCAGTGTGTTGTTTTCTCCCTATGCAGTCTTATTTTGTAAGAGCTTTTTACATAACACGGGCCCCAAAATTCAGTCTAGATGTCTTCTATGAACTCAGAGCATTTGACCCATTTTTCTCCTCTCACAGCTTAAGTTGTTAAAATCCTCCTTCTATGAACCCTCCAAGAAACAAAATCTTCCCCCCCCCCAAATGTTTCCCACAAGGCCCCCAAAGGCAAAAATTTCCCGCTTTTTTCTGATTTTTTTTTTAAGGCAGCTGAAATTGTCACTGAGGAGTTTTGGTGGCTGAATAGGGGAAAAATTTGGTTTTCTTTCCCCTTATTCTGAGTGGAGAGGCGGGAATGCACGCTCCATAAATACGACTGGGGGCCAGACAAAAAGTAAATTGTGGGAGCCGTCACCCAAAATAAAATTTGCAAGGGGGTGGGATTCACCGGGGAAACGGGGGAAGCGTTTTTTCAAAAAACGAAAAATAAGGGGAGACTGTGAAAACAAGAAAGTTTTTGCTAATAAACACCAATTACAAAAGTTGCTTGTTTTTCACTTTTCCCCTTATTTTGAAAAACCATTTAATGAAATGATACAACCCCTTTAAGATGGAGCTCTCCTGACATGTCTGTTTTACTCCTAAAATAAACAAGGCACGTATTTTTCTTAGAAATTCCTTTGGGTACTTGACTGGGTTTTTAAAATTTCTAGAAAAAGGCCCCGGAAACCTATTCAAGGGCCCTTTGTGAAAAAAAATTTGTAAAAGACTTTTTTATTTTTCCCAAATAAAAAAAAATTTCCGAAAACTCTCACTATGATGATATTTTTGCGCCAAAACCCTTAAAAAAACGATTTCCCCCGATGAAAATATAAATCCCATTAATGTTCTTTATACCCCTTTTTTGAAAGAGCGGATTTAAAATCCAATGGTTTTCCTTTATTCAAAAGTTAAAAAAAAAGGCTTGAAGACCAGAAAAAAAAACGCGGTTTAAAAAACGAAAATTTTAGGAAAAAACAGGGCTTTTTTTTCCACTGCCAAAAAAAACTCAATTTCATGAACTTTTTTGGGAAATTTTTCGTTTTCATTTTGTTTTTTGCCCCTGCAGGATGAGAAGACATTAATTTATTTAAAGTGCCCTGGTGCTCCCCCCTTTTAAACCCCCTTTTTCCGCTAAAAGGCCCATTTATTTTTCTTTTCCCTTCCAAAATTCATTTTTTTTTTTTTCTCTTTTTTTTTTCCTTCCCCCAAAAGGTATATGACCTGTGGGGCAAGATGTACTTTAATAAAGTAACCATTGACCTCCCCATTTTAATTTCCCTGTAAAGCCCCCCAAAAAAAAATCAAAAATTTGGGGGGGGAAAAAGCAAAAAAAAAACCCCATTTAAACCATTGTTAGGGGGGGCCCCTTAAGGCTTTTATAGGGGTTCACTTTTGGGGTTTGTAAATGAAAAATATCCCCCTCCCCCTCCTTTTAAAACAAAAAAATTTTTTTTTTTTTACAGTTTTTAAAAAATTTTAAATATTTAACAAACAAAAAAACCCCTTTTTTTTTTTCTTAAATTTCTTTTTAGGGGTCTTTTTTTTTTGCCCAAAATAACTCTTATTTTTTCCATCTGTAGACCTAAGTTAGAACTTGCGTTTTTTTGCAGGCTGAAGTGCATTAAAAAAAATTGGGGAAAAATTTTTAGGGAAAAAACCGCCCCAAAAAATTTTTTTTTTTTTTTTTCTTTCACCCTTTTTTTTAAAAATTGTTTTTGTCGAAGCAAAGTGACCCTCACACCAGCTTTAATGTTGGGTTTAAAAAAAAATGCTAATTTTAAAAATTCAGCCCTTTTACAGACACACAGGGGAAATTTAATGGGTTTTTTCATTAAAGGGGCTGTTTGGGTTTGTTTTTTGGCGGGGTAAAAAGGCTATAAAAATGAAATTTTAAAAAAGGGGTTAAACGTCGTTCCTCATTAGGAGGGGACACCTTTTTAAGGGGTTTTGTTTTAGATTTTATCCACCATGCTTGCCCCCACTGAAATTGAAAATAACTAAAAAATTAACTAAAAGGGGAAAAGAGCTAAAAAACCCCGGCCCTACCTATTGGATGTAGCTTTCTTCAGGTCACATATGACTTAGCCTTGCAATTTGACTGGGAGCAAAGCCAAACCCAAAGTCCCCCAAAAAGTCTCATCTCTTTTTTCCCTTTAGCTTTTTCGGAAAAAACAGCCAAAAGGCAAAAATAATCCCACACCCATTTTAAAGGGGTAAAACGTTACCCCATTTGAACCTTTAAAACTTTTAGCTGGGATCCCGTTTGGCATAGTTTTTAAAAAAGTATCGCAACAAAACCACGGGAAAAAGCCCCTAAGAAAAAAAAAAGGGCAAAATAAAAACTTTTTTGGCCTACGTTTTTTTTTACCCGTTCGGCCCTAAGGAAAAATTTTGGGTTTCCGGGCCGCCCCAGTTTGTTTCCCCCAAAAACATTTTTTGTTTTTTTTTTATAAAAAAAAAATTTGGGGAAAAAACCCCAAAAAAAGGTCCCAAAAACCCGAAAGATTGTAAATTGGGAGCAAACATAAAGGCGGCCCAAGGTAAGAAAAGTAACGTTTTGGGGGGAGTTTTTTTTCCCGTTAAACCCCCATGCATACCCACAAAAAAAAGTGAACCCGGGTCCTGGCCCCCACATAATAAAAAAGAAAACTTTCTTTTTTTTTGTTTGCTAATTCTCAATTTTATAAAAAGAAAATTTTGTAATCCCCTTTACCCTTTAAAATTTAAAATTTTTCTAAAACCTCTTAAATAACAATAGAAAAAAGACCTTTTGCCCGGGGGTCCATTGAAAAACTAGTTTATTTAATTCACCTACCCCCTTCCCGGGCCCTTTTTTCAAAAAAGGGCCCGGCATACCCTCCAAAAACCCCTTTTCCCCCCCTCAAGGGCCAAAGGGATGACTCTCCCAAAAGCTTCCCCCACCTCAAAGGGTCAAGGCATGAAATCCCCCAAACCCTTTCCACCTCCCCAAAAAGGGTTCAGGCAAAGACTCTCCCCCAAACCCCTTTTCCACCTCGAAGGGCCCGCATACTCTTTAAGGGTTTTTTCTCCACCTTTAAAGGCTAAACATTACTCTTTACAACCATTCCCCTCCTCCAAAAAAGGAAAAGGGGGAGACAGGAAACTCTCCAGACGCCCTCCCCCCAAAAAGGGCAAAAAAAGGGGCCTCCAAACTCCCTCCGCCCAGGGAAAAGGGGGGAATAAAAAAAACTTCCCCCACGCTCCCTCCCCAGGAAAGGGGAAAAAGAAAAATCTCCCACGCCTCTCCACCCATAAGGGGCCTTAAAAGGGCTCTCCCACGCCTCCCCCCGCCCAGAAGGGGCAGAAGAAACTCTCCCGACGCCTCTCCACCTAAAGGGGGGGCGAAGAAACTCTTCCCCAAAAGCCTTTTCCCTTTACTAAAGGGGGGGCAGGGGGGGAGCTTTTCCCCGAAAACCCTTCTCCCCAAAAAAAGGGGCAGACCCGGGGCCCCCCCCCAGAAAGCCCCCCCCTCCAGGAAGGGGGCAAGGGAAAGACTCCTCCCCAAAGGCCCCCCCTCCTAGGGAGGGGCCAAGGGGGAAAAAGCTACCCCCTTCCAAAAGGCCCCACCCCCCGGGAAAGGGGGGAAAAACCCCGATTCCACCCCTAGGAAGGGGCAAAAAAAGCAGACCACCCAATGTTTCCCATCCTCCCCCAAAAAACCCTCAAAAGAAAACCCCCCAGGTTCCCTAATTCCTTCCCCCTAATCCCTTTTTCCCACCCAGGAAGAGGGGAGAAGAAAATTTTCCATAAGCCATTTTCCCACTTCCAGGAGGGGCCCGCCTCTCCACCCCGGTTTCCTACATCCCCCCGGATCGTTGGCCCCCTAACCCCCGGTGCCCACCACCCAGGGAAAGGGGCCAAAGAACTCTCCCCCGGGTTTCCCCCCTCCACCCAAGGGGGAAAACCCCCCCATGGTTGGGCCCCTTCCTCCACCCCTTAAACCCCAAAAACTCCCTTTGTTTGGTCCTCCCTGTTTTCCCTCCCCCCCCGGAGGGGCAGAAGAGACTCTCCCGGACCCTTTCCCCCCCCAAAAGGGGGAGAAGATACCTTCCCCGTTGGGCCCCCCCTTCCCCCCCGACCCAGGGGGGAAAAAGAAAACCCCCTTTCCCGGGCCTTATCCAAACCCCCGGGGGGGCAGAATGACTCCCCCGGGGGCCATCTCCACCCAGGAGGGGCCTCCCTTTTTCCCCCCCGGAGGTTGGTAACCTAAGGCCCCCTCCCCCGGGGGTGCCGAAGAGACTTTTCCAGGGTTCCTCTCCTCCTTTTATGGGGGGAAGGAAAATCTCCCGGGGGTTTCCCACCCCCCTAGGAAGTCGAAGAAAACTCCCCAGATTTACTCTCCCCCCAAAGGGAAAGGGGGAAAAAGAAGCATCTAGATGCCCCCCCCCCAGGGGGGGCAAAAAATTCTCCCAGAAAAACCTCCCACCCCCGGGGGGTCAAAGTGGCTCCCAATTTTCCTTCGAGGGGAAGAAAGGGCCTCTCCCAACCCTTCTCCGCCTAGAAATTGGGCAGAAAAGGGGGCCCCTCAAGGGGCCCCTTTTTCCCCCCGGAAATAGGTTTGGACACCCCGAAGCCACCCCCCCCATAGGAAAGGTGGACAGGAAATTCCCAGGCCTGTCCCCCCTTGGGGAAAAGACCAGGAGGTTGACCCCCCCACCTCCAACCAAGGCAGAAACTTCTCATCCCCAAAAAATCCTCCCCCAAAAAAAAACCAAACCCCTTCCATCAATAAAAAAAAAAATACCCGGGCCACAAAAAAAAAAGGTAGAATACTTTTTAATTTTAATCCCCCCAAAAACCCCAAAAAGCATTTCCCCCGCACCCCCCTACATTCCCCTTCCCCAATTTCCCTTCCCCCACCCCCAAACCACCAACCCAAACAGTCGCAAAAAATAAATTCGGGGTAAATTTTCCCCCACCCCCCCCCCTTTTTCCCCCGTTTTTTGATTTTTTAAACCTCATACCCAAATTTTCTAAATTTTATTCAAAAATCCCCCCCTTCCCCCCTTAAATTTAAGGAATTTTTCACCCGGACCCTAAAAAAAAATCCTATCCCACATTTTTTTAAAAACCTTTCTAAACCGGGGGGGGACACTAAAAAAACCAAAATTTAACCCTTTAACCCCCTAAAAACCCCCCCCACCAGTAAAAAATGGGCCCCCCTTTTTCTTAAAAACCCTTTTCCCCCCAAACCAAAAACCCTTTTCCAAAAATTTTTCCGCCTATTAAAACCAAAAATCGGAAAGCGCTAGCCCAAAAGTTCCAAATCGCCAAAACACCTCCCCCCCAAAATAAAAAACCCCCCTCCCATTCAGGGTTTGCACCACCACCCGGGTGGAGTTAAAAAAAAAATAATTGGCCTTCCCACCGTCTAAAAGGAAAAGGAAAGTTTCAAACCCAAATTTAAAAATAATTTTTTTGGGCTTAAACCCTTTGGAAATTTTTTCATGAATTTTTCCCAATAACAACTAATCAGTTTAATTTTTTGAAACAACCCAAAAAAAGAAAAACAACCCTAACCCCCAACTAAAAACCAACCCAAACTGGTTAAAGTCTTTTAAAAAGTTTGTTTTCCCCAGTGTTTTTTTAACCGTGCTAATTCTCTGAAGAATTTTAAAATTTCCCCCGGAAAAAAGGGTTTTTTAATCCCCCACAGATCCCATTTTTCGCCTTCCCCCCCTCAGCAAAAGGGGCCGCGGGGGCCCCTTCCTCCTCCCCTCAGGGAGGGGCCCGGGTCTGCCCGTTTCTTTCCCCCCCCATCAAAAAGGTTTACCCTTTCGTCTCGTTTTCCACTACACCACCAAAACCCCCCTACTCCCCTTCCCCCAGCCTTAAAACCCCCTTTCCCCCCTCCCACCACACCCCGGTTTTCCTCTCTTCTCCACAGACCCCCCGGCCAGGGGCCCTAAGCGGCCAAATTTTTCCCCCTCAGGGGACCGAGGCGGCCCTCTCCCCACTCATCCGGGGCCGGCCAACCTCCTCCCCCCACAGGGCCGCGATTCTACTCCTTTCCTGGCCCGCAGGCCGGGGGCGGGACCTCTCCTCTCGACAATTTTCGCCGGGGGGGAAACCTCCCCTTTTCCCCCACCCCATTTGGGGGGGTTTTAGCAACCCCTCCCCCTCCTCAACAGGGGCCGGGCTTCTCTTCCCAACCCACAAGGGGCCGCTGGCCCCCCCCCTCTCAGGGGGGGTGCCAAACTGGGCCTCCTTTCCCCTCAAAAGGCCCCCGCGGCCCTCTCCTTTCCTCCAGAGGGCCGCGCGGGGGGGCCTCTCTCCTCTTTTTTGCAAGGCCCCGCCTAAATCTCCCCTCAAAACCCGGGTTTCCCCTTTCCCCCCTTTTTTCATCCCCCACAGGCGCGCGGGGGCCCTCTTCTTTACCCCTCAACCTGTTCAGTTGGTAAACCCGAAGGGGTGGGATTCAAAAGGAACAGCTATAACACAATTTTTGCTTTTTCCCGGTTTTGCAGAGCTTCAGGGCCCCCCAAAGCTCCTTGGGTTTTTGCAAAAAACAGTTTAAAAAACAGCCAATTTATTAAAACCAAAGGGCCTGAAAAGAACCCCCTTTGATTTTAGGGGGGTTTAAAATTTTTCTTTCCCCCCTCCCCCCCCGTTCAAAACCCAAAAATCCCCCCCAAAAAAATTTTTAAAGTGGCCCCCCAAGCACCAACCCCCCTAACCCCTTTTCCTTTCCCCCTGGTTAACAGGAAAGGAAAAAAGTTTAAAAAACTCTGGGTTTAAAAGAAAAAGGGGGTTTTTATTACAAACAGAAAACAAAGTCCCCCAAAGAATTTTACCCCCAAAACAAGGCATAATGGGGTTTAAAGATTACAATCAGGGCCCCTTTTTTCCCCCTAACGATTTTAACAGCTCAAAGGGGAAATAAACAAAAATTGGGGGCAAACAAACCCACAGTCAGGGGCGTGGGCCCGGCGGGGGGTTTCCCGCTGGGGGCGTACCCAACGGGGGTGAATTAAATTCCACCCAGCCCAAACACATTTCAGCTGGGGTGTCCCAGGGGGGCGGGAAACCGGCCAAAGGGGGGTGTCCGAAACCAAACAGCAGCAGAAAAAAAAATCATATTTTTTCAAAAAAGCTTTTTTAACTGCTAAACCAAGTGACCCGAGGAAATGCAAAACCCCAAATTAAAAAAAGTGCTTTTTTTTACTGTCCCCCAAAATCTTTAAAAAAATGGAAACTTTGGGAGCGAAAAACAACCCCTTTTAAAAAGGAAAAATTGACCAAAAAAAATTTATTTTTTTCTGAAAGAAAAAGTAGAAAAAAAACCTTTTTTTCCCGCCGCCGGATGTCTTGTCGGGGGTTCCAAAAAAAATTTAAGGGTAAATGAAAAAAAGACAGGAAAACCAAAATTTGGGTGCGTATAAACCAACCAAAAAGGGCTGCGCAAAAAGCCCCAAAAAACCCGGATCTTGAAAAACAAAAACAACAAAAGCCCGGGTTTTCCCCGCCAAAACCCTTTGGTTGGGGAAGTCTCCCCCAACCCCTTAAAATTCCCTTTTTGAAAAAAATTAAAAAAAATAAAATTAGCAATTATTTCCCAATATTCCCTAACCATTCCCTAGAATTTTCCCCCTCCCCTTGAAACCCCCCCCAAAAAAAGGATCAAGTAATGAACCCCGGCTTTTAGGCCCAAAAACAACCGGATGCTTGGAGCCTTTAAAAATTTTAAAAAGAATTAATAGGTCTTTAGCTATAAATGACCGAGGACTGATGCAGCCCATACAAGAGGGGGATATCCGAATAAGTAGGGGCAAAGGGGTTAAAAGAATAAAATACAGGGCAAAAAAATAAAATTTTGGCCCCCGGGAAATTTTTCTAAAATTTAAAAATTTTTTTTAATTCAAAAATTTTTTGGGTGTTTCAACAGCCCCTTTTCCCAAATTTGGGTATAGCTAAAAACTAATAAATTTCACATTTTGTGTTTTAGTTACAAAAAAACCCCCATTTCAAACCGGGAAAAATTTTCCTTGGCCAAACCCTTCCTTTGATATATCAAATTTGGAACAGGCGGTTTTCAAAACCAAAATTAAAAAAATAAAAAAATCACAAGAAAAAATTTTTCCCAAAAAATTTTTATTCTTATACGTATTTTTAAAAATGTTTAAAAAATTTTGGGAAGGGCCTTTTTAAAATAAAAAAATCAATCCTTTTTAGCAAGACAACCCTTTAAAGGGTTTTTTCCCATGGGGGTTTTCCCTTACTTTAACTTGGGGGATTTTAAATTTCCCAGCTGTTTTAAAATGAAGCAGGATTTGTGAAAAGTTTTAAACCCAAGTAAAAAAATTTGGGCTCAAAATTCCAAAAAAAGGGGGTTTGTCATTTTCCCTCAAAAAAGAATTGGGACCCCCCGGGGTTTTACTTTTTAAAAAATCTAAAAAAAAAATTATTAAAACCCCCCGGCCCCAACCCCAATCCTTACCCCCAACCTTTTCCAAATTTTTTACCTTTTTTCAGGGGCCCGATTAAAACCTTTTTAGGGCCCCCGGCTGGGCCCACCCTTGCATGGTTTGTTCCAAAATTTTAAATTTTTGGGAGGGGCACAGAAGCGTGTGTTTTTTTACGCCCGCCAGTAAAATTTTCCCTTTATTTTAAATGGGGGGCAGAGCATTTCAACCGGGGGTTTCCCCCCCCAAACGTTCATTTTCTCAGCCCCCCCTTCACCCCCTACTTTCCCGTCTCCTCACATTACAAAGGCTCCCCCACTTTTCCCACAAAACCTTTTAAAGAAAAGGAAAAAAACCCCCCAAAAATGTTTAATTAAAAAAAAGGCAAAAAAATGCAGTCATGACTTCTTTTTCCATCCCTTTTTCCTTCCCCCCTAAAATATTGCCCTTTTTTTGGGGAGGAAAAGGGTATTTAGAAATAAGACAACTTGTCAGTAAAAGGGGAAAAGAGTTGGGGAAAAAAAAACATTCACAAGGCCAAAACATGGGGAAAAAAATTAAAAATGGGGCCCCTGTAAAATTTTAACAGCCAAAAAAGAGCCGAAAACCCAGCGTTGACATTTTTGACCCCTTCTTTGTGCCTGCATTTATTTTATGTCCCCCCCAAAATTCAGAAAGGTGATGAAAAAAGGAAAAATAAAATGGCGTGTCGAAACTAGAATTTTACAGGGAACGAACAGTAAAATGTTTTTGGTTCAGTTTAAAAAAAACGAGAATTCTACTAAAAAACTTAAAAATTTTTTTAGAACCCGGCAATCAAAAACAAATTTTTCAAGCCTAAAATTTCATTTCCTGTGGCCATGGTTTTCCGGGAAAAACTTTTACACAAATTTTTCCCTTTTTGGTCTAAAAACCCTTTACTTTATAAAAAGTTGGAAAATAATTGGTTTTTCCCATCATTGTCATCTTAATTTTCCCCTTTTTTAAAATAAACCCCCAAAATACCCCAAATTTTCCTTGAACCCTCTGGGTTTCCTGACAATTTGGGCCCGCTTTCAATTAAAAATTTACTTGGGGAAAGAAAAATTAATTAAAGGGGAACTTCTTTTTTTAAAAACAGGGGGTAAAACATAAAGAGGTTTAGGGAAAAAAACCACATTTTCGGTTTCCCGAGGTCATTTTGAAACCCCCCCGGGGGCCTTTTTGAAGGGGCCTACCCTCCCCCCCTTCCCCAAAATTCCACCCCCCTCATAAACTCGCCCCCCTTCTTCCTGACGTTGAAATCTTATAGAAACAGGGTGACCTTTTTACCATTTCCCTAAGGCCCCTCAATTCTTTAAATTAAAAAATGTTAAAAAAAATTTTCTCCTCATTCCCAACCCAAAACCGGGCGTGCCACTTTAAATTTTTCTTCTTGAGACAAGGGGCCCTTTTAATTAAAGGGGTTTTTTTTCCCTTTGCAGAACCCTCTGCCCACATAAATATAACACACAGTGTGAGTACAACCTAAAAAAGATATTAAAAAATCAAACACTTTTTTTCTAAAAAAATACAAACAAAAAGCTCATTTTTAAAAAAAATCTTAAAAAAATTCCCCCTTTCATAAAAATTGGAAAATGGAAAAATTTTGGAACCTCCCTTTTAAATTTAGGGATGGTTCTCATTTTAAAATGCCCGGGGTGGGGGGCAGAGTTTTGGGCCAAGGGGGTCTTTTCAAAGGGGGGACAGAAAAATAAAAGAAAAGTTCCCAAAAAAACCGAAACCAAAGGGGGTTCCCAATTCCCCTGAACTTTTTTGGAAAAGCCCGATTTTTTTAAAAATAAAACCCCCCCCCCAAAAATTTTCCTAAAAGATAAAAAAAATTCAAACATCCCCCCTTTTTCCCAAAAACCCCGATTAAACCAAAAAAATTGCCATTTTTATGTCCCTACCAAATTTTTCAAAAACCTGGGGTTAAAGTTTTCCCGACAACCCCCAAAAAAATTTTTTCCCCCCTTTTTTTTCCTTTCATTTATTTTGGTTTTAAATCAAAAAAAATTTTTTTTAAAAAATTATCCCCACGCCCCCCCCCCCCCCCCCAACAAAATAAACACCCCCAAAAAAAACGCAAAAAATCCCCCAAAAAAACCCCCCGAAAACGCCCCTTTCCCTTTAACCGTAAATCCCCTTTTTCCGGGGACACCCCCAAAACCCCCCCAGCTGTCCCCCTTTTTTCTGACCTCCCAAAATGGACAACCTTTCCCTTTTAAAAAGGTTTCCCGCTTTTTTAATTAAAATGATTAGACTTTGGTTAGGGAAAGGCACAAAACCTGTTTTAAAAAAGCCCTCACAGCTCCCCAGACAAGTCAGGCCCCATGAAATTTAAGGGAAATGCCCCAAAAAAAAGGGTCAAGACAAATTGTGGGGAAGGCCCCAATTGGGCCAAGGTTACAAAAGAATTTCTGCAGCACTCAAGGTTTCCTAAGAGCACAGTGGCCTCCATAATCCTTCAAATGGAAGAAGTTTGGGACACCACAACTCTTCCTCGACCTGGCCTCGCCAGCCAAACTAAGCAATCGTTGGGAGAAGAGCCTTGTGTGAGAGAGGTAAAGAAGAACCCCAAGATCACGTGGCTGAGCTCCAGAGATGCAGTAGGGAGATGGGAGAAAGTTCCACAAAGTAACGATCACTTGCAGCCTCCAGCAGTCAGGGCTTTATGGCAGAGTGCGACCGACGGCACCCTCTCCTCATTGCAAGACATATGGAAGCCGCAGACTGAAGCCTCTCCTCAGTGCAAGACATAGGAAAGGCCGCATACAGTTTGCAAAAACACATGAAGGAACCCAGACTATGAGAAATAAGATTCTCTGGACTGATGAGAGGAAGACTGAACTTATAGGAGTTAAATGTAAGAGGTGGAGAAAACCAGGCCCTGCTCATCACCAGCCCAATACAATCCCAACAGTGACACATGGTGGTGGCAGCATCAGGCTATGGGGGTGTTTTTCAGCTGCAGAGACAGGACGACTGGTTACAATTGAAGGAAAGATGAATGCGGCCGAGTACAGAGATATCCTGGATGAAAACCTCTTCCAGACGCTCTGGACCTCAGACTGGGCCGAAGGTTCATCTTCCAACAAGACAATGGCCTTTAGCACACAGCTAAAATAACAAAGCAGTGGCTGCAGAACATATCTGTGCCCATTATTGACTTGCCCAGCCAGAGCCCTCACCTAAACCCAATTGAGCATCTCTGGACAGACTTGAAAATGGCGTCCACCAACATTCACCATCCAAGCCTGAGGGAACTGGAGAGGATCTGCAAGGAAGAATGGCAGAGGATTCCCAAATCCAGGTGTGAAAAACTTGTTGCATCATTCCCAAGAAGACTCATGGCTGTACTAGCTCAAAAGGTGCTTCTACTCAATACTGAGCAAAGGGTCTGAATACTTAAGACCATGTTTTTCTTGTTTTGTTGCAATAAATCTCTTTGCACATTCAGATTTGGTAATGTGATTTAACTTTATCACGTTTACATCAGTATCCAAATTCAGTTTATGTAGCGCCGGTGTTAATCCATATGTCGTGCATACGCTACCAAGGATGTCTCTGCTCGTGGTATAATGGAGGTATCGGTTTGTATAAATTGAATATGGACGCTAAAATACAAGACAGGTTGTATATTTCAATTTCACTATTGACTGCATAAACTGAATTTGGATACTGATGTAAAAATGGTAAAAAATTAAAATCACGTTACCAAATATCCATAATGTGCAAAGAGATTTATTGCAGAAGCTACACAATTTAATTTGGATACATGTATTTAGCTTAAGGAACCTGATCCTTTGTAAACTTGCCTGAATTTTGTTTTGAAGTGTTTTTTTCAGGATCGGACACTTTTCAAGACCTGTACAATATTAATATTAACTCCTTCAGAGCAATGCAGTATGTTGAGGATTCTGCTCTGGGTATTAATCAAATCATTTTTATTAGCTGGGCTTCTCTTTGCACTAAAAACTTTTTACTCCATTAAAGTGTAAAGACATTGAACCAGGTACTAAGCCAGCCAAACATAAGATAAGACGACGTAAGCACATTGATATAAACAACAATATGACTGTTTCCTCCTTCATACATCAGTGAAACCAAAGCCCATCCTGTGTATTGTAATTAAATAATTGTATTTGTAATGATTTAATTACCTATAGTTGAGGTAACAAAACTGTGTATTGATGATTAGATTGCACTGAATATAGTATAGGTATAGTATGTAGTATAAGTATAGTATAGGTATGTAAGTTTATATCTGTCCTGGTGGATAATACTTCTCTTTTATAGTTGATGGTATTGTGCTTATATGACCTGATTTGCCGCCATGATAGTGTAGGCGCTAACTAACTGCCTGTTTGATTTGTAGAATTGCCCTATTGCTGATTTCTTCAATATGTGGTTTTTATTCAGATGACTCGAGGAATACAGAGACCGTATTTCGAGACAAAAGCGGTAAACGCAGAGACTTAAATTCTGAACGTGAACAGCAACTACAGAAACAGGCCATGCAGGAGAAGAAGGATGAGATGTATGCCAAGTGGGGCAAAGGGTAAGTTGTAATGTGACATGGAACCCTGCTATACCACCTTGAGATATCACCGTCATTAAAAGGGGTTGTCTCACCATGCTGTTTCAGAGCCAGAAGCAGTTTTACATTTGTGCATCCTGTCTCTTCCTGGTCAGGCTGTGGGTGCTTTCATAGCAGTGATGAGCATATCGGCTCTGTATTCACAGCTCTTCTAATTGTACTGACATGAGAGCAGTAGATCTTATCTGTGAGCTCTGAAGCTCTCTGCTGTAAAGGAAACAAGTACAGGCAGTCCTCATCTTGTGACTGTCCCCTAGTTATGACTTATGGGGCGTGACTTATGCTGACGTCCCATAGTGTCAGAATGTGGCAAGTTGCCGGCTGCAGGACTTAATAGTATTCCTGCCATGCTATCCTAATTCATGTTGACTCCTTAGAAGTGAGGCAAGTGCTCAGTACATGAGGATATTGTCTGCCCTAAGTCTTTTGCCTGTGACTAAACGCAAAGATGACTCTCCTGCTACACACGGGCCTCCACTTTCCTATTGTAACATTATAACGTGTCCCACCTCCCTCCTCGCGGCCAGGGCATCCCCACAGGCGGTAGACAAATTACAGGTGTGTTGTATGATGTCAGAGCTGGGGTGCGTGCCCACAGCTTAACTGCCCAATAGGATGACACTTCCTTGAGCAATAGAGCCTATGCTGTGGCCAGAGTGCTGACAGCTGCTGTAGGGCAAGATGTGCACCCCCTGACAGCTGATGTACCAATCATTAAGGGGCTGAGGAGACGATCTATTGGGAAGAAACTAAAAACATCTGGATAAATCCTTTAGTTGAATTCTCTATTTGTCACTCAGCTTTCCCAGGTTCCTGAATGGCGATGGGATGCTGTATGCTGATAGCAGTGTGTCACTGCATAGCTAGTCAGAGGTGGTGACCAATGTGGGAGATGGCTGTGGTGGTAGAGCTACACACACACACACACACCTGCCCGGCCACTTGCACTGTAATCACTAATCAGCATCCATGTATGGCATGCTGGCACATACAGTTGTGGAACTACAAGTGCCAGCATTCCATACCACCTACTGTCTTTCCCCCTTCCTTGTAGATTGTAAGCCTTCGCGGGCGGGGTTCTCTTTCCCTCTGTGCCAGTTGATTGTCACATACTGTCAGATTAATTGTTTGACTTATGTATGTGTGGAACCCTCTTGAATGTACAGCGCCCTGGAACCAATGGCGCTCTAAAATAAATAATTATTATAATAATACCACCACACGTACTAATTGTATGGGTGCTGATTAGTACACTGGTGTTGTGGGATGCTGGCATTTTTTGTGGAACTACAAGTGCCAGCATTCCACACCGTACATGTACTAAATAGAACTGTTCCAACTTACATACAAATTCAACTTAAGAATGAACCTACAATCCCTATCTTGTACATAAGCCGGGGACTGCCTGTCATTAGAGAAAAAACACAGAAAAAATGGGACATTAATTACTCAAAAAACACAGAAACCAGGCAATACTCACAGCTCAATGGCTGGACTGAAAACTGAACCCAGTAAAGAGGCAACACTGGCCCCTATGCTACTTGGGAAAGATAAACAGGTGCAGCTTATGGCTGAGCAGTAGCTCACATACCCCACCACTAGGGGAACAATTAGACTGCACATTAAATTGATACCTGTTCACTGCCTGTCATTAGTCTCCTTTTGTTTGATAGGGATAATACACTCTGTTCTCAAGTTGCCAGCAGTCTGGCCTGTGCTGATGTCACTCCCTGCTCTCAGCTGCTGTCCTGTGTGCACTCAGAACAGATAAAATCTTCCATCTCCTTAAGAAACCAAAAAAAACCCATCAGTGATAGGTTTGGAAAAAGTCTTCTATTACCGTTCCCTACATGTTGAAAGCTAGTCTTTGTAGAGAGACAAACCAAATATCACTGCAAAAGAAATATTTTAGTCTAAAATATAGCTTTTAATACAAAGATGCACTAAAAAAAAATAGTAAAAAAAATTTTTTTTAAATACTTGTTATTGTACTAATCCGATACACGCTATGAGGGTAAATAGTTATGTTATATAGGCAGAAAATATAACTTCAGTAAGGTGTCAAAATAAGTGAATAATAACTCCTTTACAGACGTTAATCGCCAGAAAGGAGATCAAAAATAAGTAAAGTATGCATATTTGGTATCGCCGTGTGCGTAACAGCTTACCCTATTAATCTGTCAAGTTATTTAACCCGCACAATGAACACCATAAAAAGACAAGCAACAGTCACAGAATTGAGAGATTCGTTCATCCCACAGCACATAAAAAGCGATCAAAAAGTCATATAGTTGCCAAAGTTGTACCAATGAAAACGTCAGTTCATCCCGCAATAAAATGTCCTTATACAGCTCTGTATATGGGGGAAAAAAATTGTTATGGCTATAAAACACCTAATGGGTTCATCAACTTCCTAATTGCTGTTTTGAATACTTTAAGGGGTGTAGCTTCTTAGATGGAGTCATTTGTTGGGGTATCTAACATACAGGCCAATCAAAGTCACGTCAGAACTGGACTGGTTCCTAAAAAATGTTCTTGAAAGTGTGAAAAATTACAACTACATTTCTAAAATGATGCCAGCCTACAGTAGACATATGGTAGATGCTAGTTATGAACTATGTTGTGTGTCATAACTATCTGTCTTACACGCAGAATTTCGTTTAACTTTTGAAAATGGCAAATTTTTCCACATTTTCATGACATTTTGATATTTACAAGGATTGTATGGACCAAAATTTCTTGCTTACTTAAAACACGTCACCGGAAAACCGTCTCTGAATCACATGGATAGGTAAAAGTATCAAAAAGTTATTCTCACACAAAGTGACGCATGTCAGATTTGAAAACTGGGTCTCTGTCAGGGAGGTCAAAACTGGCTGCAGCGGTAAGGGGCTAAGGAAGCGGCTTTGTTGGGCGTTGAGGTTTTGGTTTTCATCCCTGTTCCAAGAGCCATAACCTTTTAATGTTTCTGTCCGTGTAGCCTAGTGAGGGCTTCTTTTTTTTTGGGGGGGACGAGTTGTTTTTTTATTGCACTATTTATTGATACCTTTTGGGTACCTTGGAAATGTAATTAACCTTCATTTGTTCTATTGGAGGTGCAGGTGGGTACATTTTTTACTTTTATTTTCTATACATTTATAGAACAAGATTAACTCCTTAAGGGCCGCCCACCGTCTTTTGGCGTCTGGCATTTCAGGTCGTTCGTCTGCAGCAACGTCTTTTGGCGTCACTACAGACATCGGAGTTTGCGGCGCCCGGCGTTGCAGCAGCGCTATACTATACAGCCCTGATCCCAGCGCAGCTCCTGCAAGCACCGGGGAGCGGGGGAAGCTCCGCTCCCTGGTGCTTTAACCCTTTGATTGCTG
This sequence comes from Phyllomedusa bahiana, assembly GCA_025379985.1. Lineage (NCBI taxonomy): Eukaryota > Metazoa > Chordata > Amphibia > Anura > Hylidae > Phyllomedusa > Phyllomedusa bahiana. Next base: position 16,898 of record JAODAL010037862.1, on the reverse strand, counting down.
CAGATCGTCACCGCAGCGCAATCAAAGGGTTTCCCTGCTCTGTCGGGTGATCTGAACACCCGGTGACCTGATAGAGCCCGTGGAACGGCTGCACAGTCAGCCCTGGGGACCTAGAGTAGCCCCAGGACTGTCTGTGTAACAAGCCAGTGACCAGGACAGACTGTGTGCTGTCCTGATCACTGCCTGTGTCAGACTAACACAGATTATAATGTATTAGCATATATGAATATGCTAATACTTTTTTTTTTTTTTTTTTTTTTTTATACAGTTAGTAATGTAACATACTCCCCATGATTAATACAAATTATAACATAATTGCCTAAAAACCTCAATTTTGGTAGTTCCACAGGTATAACTGTAATTTTACAAGTTAAGGTGAAGAATAGTTCCCCAATGAAAAAATAAAAAAAAATAATATATTGCTTTCATGTTTGTTACGAAATTTAACACTAATCGAATGTCCGCAAAATACAACTATCAGAATAAATGGCAACTTTTACCAATACAACTGTCGTCAATTGAATAAAAGCATTGAAAATAATAGTTACAACTGTTGAAACGCAAGGAGGTAAAAATTAAAAGAATGTTCTGGTCATTAACTACTTTTTGGGTGTTCAGCTTAAGGGGTTAATAGAACAAATTTTATAGCAGGGCTCACATAGATACCAAGCATGTGTACATTTTTTATTTTTTAAATAAAACATTGTGTGTGGGGGAGTTTCTTTATGTTTCTATTTTTTTTTTTTTTTTTTTTGTTTCCTTTGGTCCTGCTATGGGAATTGGCCATGGAATCTCCCAATCTCTTCAATAATACATTGCAATTCTAATGTTTTGAGATGTATTATGCTTGTCATTGCTAATCTAACATACATAATACAGACGTGCACAAAAGACCTGAGAACTTCTTTAGGCTCCCAACTGACATGGAAACCCATCAGTGCCTTACAGTAGCTTTTTAAGGGTGGAATTGGGAAGACAGAGAGATACCTCTTTTTAAACTCTCAGCAATTGCTATTGACTGCATAATCTTTGGGGTTAAACAGTCAGAATGCGAGTTTTCTCTAATCTCAGCCATTGCACCAGAAAGTCAGCTGTGATATACCGACCACACCATGCCTGCACTGCTGTACAGTTATGATGCTTGTTGGAACCAGGGCTGGTAATTTATGTAGGGGCCAAGGGATTAAAGAATATTTCTGATTTTAGGTAAATAAGGCGGTGTAGATAAAATGTTCTGCAACTATCCTTGAGCCCACAGTTTGTCGGAGTTTTAGCCATGTAACTTAAAAGGCTTTTCTCACTAAGCTGTGTCACTGAAACACAAGCAGTTTTTCACTCGGTCACCTTGGGCTGTGGGTGGTGCTATAGCTGTGATTAGCATATTTAGCCTCTGCAACTAGCTGAGCTGTTAGGGTATGTTCACGCAGCGTATTTGTGGGGCATAATTCGGCTTGTAATTGCGCTGCAATGCGTTCGAAGTACGCCCTTTATATACGGTGATTCATAGCTCCAGTGTTTACATGCCAGGGAAAGTGAATGTCAGTGGGAATGCTGCCTGAAGCAACAGGCGCATTGGAGGTGTATTGCGGCGCGTACAGTATGCACTGAAATACGGCTGCAATATGCCGTGTGAACATACCCTTACCCTGACAAGTACAGGAGCGCTTATCTTCAGTAATCATAAGCTACAGGTGCCATGAGGAATGAAAACAATTGCTTATCTGTAAACAGAAACTAATCTTGTTAGAGATAGTTTGCTCTGGAGTGAGGGAGTGAGCGCTGTCCATTCAAGGTGACATCTCTCCTTGCTTCCTGTTCTAATCAAATAGCAACGTTATGGTCAGGTAACCATAGAAACCTGTATGCACCTGGAGCAGATAAAATCTCTCATGACTGTAGTAAAATCAGTAGACCAATGTATTTAGAAAAATTCTTCACTTACCTGTCCCTTCATGTTGAAGGCTAATCTTTGTAGTGAGAAAGCATCTTTAAGGTGTTTTCACACAGTGCGTTTTTGATGCGTTTTTTTGTGCAGGAAGGAACAGCAATTAATGCTGTACATTGCTGCGTAAAAATCGCGGCAAAAATTGTAACAAAAAATCGCGGTAAAATCACGATTTTTGCTGCGATTTTTGCCGGTTTTTTTTGTGCAACAATGTACAGCATTAATTGCTGTTCCTCCCTGCACAAAAAAAGCATCAAAAACGCACTGTGTGAAAGCACTCTTAGGGCTTGTTCACACGGCGTTTTGGATCCTTTTTACGGATCCGTTTTTGACATTAAAAAGCCATCCGAAGCGGATCCCCCAAACGCACGTTGTTACTTTATTTGGATCCTTTTTTAAATGCTTTTTCACTTGCTTTTTTCCCTTTCCCTTTCCGGAATGTTTTCAATCTCTCTCTCCTCATCCCCGGCACCACTCCGCAATTAAATATCCCCCCGGCACCTTTCCGCACTTCATATCTCCCGGCACCCCCTCCCGTAATTCATATCCCCCGGGCACCTCTCCTCACTTCATATCTCCCTGCACCTCTCCTCACTTCATATCTCCCGCACCTCCCTCCTTCATATCTCCCTGCACCCCCCAAAATTTTCAAATCCCCCGGGCCCCCTCCCCCGCAATTCTATCCCAGGCCCCCCTCTCCGCAATTCAATCCCCCCGCACCTCTCCGCAATTCATACTCCACCCTCTCCACAATTCAAATCCCCCCCGGCATCCCCTCACTTTCAATCTCCCGGCACCTCTCCCCTTCAATCTCCCGGCACCTCTCCTCACTTCAAATCTCCCGGCACCTCTCCTCACTTCAATTCCCGGCACCTTCCTCACTTCATATCTCCCGGCACCTCTCCACAATTCAATCTCCCGCACCCCCTCCGCACTTCATATCTCCCACACCTCTCCGAAATTTCAAATCTCCCGGCACCTCTCCGAAATTCAAATCTCCCGGCACCTCCCGCAATTCAAATCTCCCGCACCCTCGCAATTCATATTCCCCGGCACCCTCCCACTTCATTCTCCCTGCCCCTCCCTCACTTCATATCCCCTGCACCTTTTTTTTCCACTTCATATCTCCCGGCACCTTTTTCTCACTTCAAATCTCCCCACCTCTCCGCAATTCAAAAACTCCCGGCACCTCCCGCAATTAAAAATCCCCCGGGCCCCTTTTCTCCGCAATTCATATCCCCCCGCACCTCTCCTCACTTCTATCTCCCTGCACCTCTCCTCACTTCATATCTCCCTGCACCTCTCCTCACTTCATATCTCCCGGCACCTCTTCTCACTTCATACCCCGGGCCCCTCCCGCACTCATATCCCCCCAAAATTTCTCCGCAATTCATATCCCCCGGCACCTCTCCGAAATTCAAACTCCCGCACCTCCCGCAATTCAAATCTCCCGGCCCCTTCCGAAATTCAATCCCCGCACCTCTCCTCACTTCAATCCCCTGCACCTTCCCTCACTTCATATCTCCCGCACCTCTTCCTCACTTCATAACTTCCCGGCACCTCTTCCGCACTCATATCTCCCGTGACCGTTCCACTTCAATAATCTCTCCGCTCCCGTCTTCATATCCCGGCACCTCACCGTCAATCAATCTCCCTGACCCTGAGCACTTCATATCTCTCCTGCATCCTCTTCCCGTACTTAAAAAATTCTTCCCTGACCTCGCCCCTCATGTTGAAAAATCTTTTAGAGGCACCTAATTTTCCACAAGTGCATAGCTTTTTCGGCAGGCTCCCAATTAATGCTTCATATCTGTCATCGGGCCAATTGTCACATTCAAAATCCCCTGCCGACCGTCTTTTGTAAACATTCCATAATTTTCCCCTGCACAAACTCCTCACTGTCATACAGCACCTTCTGTCTCCCGCGTTCTATCCCACGGCATCTGTCTCCTCACTTTATAGCCATCCGGCAAGCATCTCCAAACACTTCATTATCTTGGCCGGAATGCTTTCCCACTTCATTTTCGCTCCCTTCCGGAACTCTCCTCTCTTCTATCTCCCGGCACCTCTCCGCAATTCATATCTCCCTGCCACCTCTCCTCACTTAATATCTCCCGGCACCTCTCCACAATTCATATCTCCCGGCACCTTTTCCCACTTCATATCTCCCGCACCTCTCCTCAATTCATATCTCCCGGCACCTCTCCTCAATTAAATATCTCCCGGCACCTTCTCCAATTCATAGCTCCCGGCACCTCTCCTCACTTCATATCTCCCGGCACCTCTCCTCACTTCATATCTCCCGGCACCTCTCCTCACTTCATATCTCCCTGCACCTCTCCTCACTTCATATCTCCCGGCACCTCTCCTCACTTCATATCTCCCGGCACCTCTCCTCACTTCATATCTCCCGGCACCTCTCCTCACTTCATATCTCCCGGCACCTCTCCTCACTTCATATCTCCCGGCAACTCTCCTCACTTCATATCTCCCGGCAACTCTCCTCACTTCATATCTCCCGGCAACTCTCCTCACTTCATATCTCCCGGCACCTCTCCTCACTTCATATCTCCCTGCACCTCTCCTCACTTCATATCTCCCGGCACCTCTCCTCACTTCATATCTCCCGGCACCTCTCCTCACTTCATATCTCCCGGCACCTCTCCTCACTTCATATCTCCCGGCACCTCTCCTCAATTCATATCTCCCGGCACCACTTCGCACTCACTTCAATCCCCGGCTACCTCTCCCTCACTTCCCCCCCTCATCTCCCGGGCACCTCCGATCCACTGCGCCGCTCCTCTTCCAATGCCCCCTGCGCTCCCCACTGCCGGCACCTCCACCTGCGCTCCCGCGCCGCCGCTCCACCTCCGCTCCACCTGCGCTCCCGCTGCCTCCGCTCCACCTGCGCTCCCGCCGCCCCCGCTCCACCTGCGCTCCCGCTGGCCCGCCGCTCACGCTCACCTGCGATCCCCGTCCAGCCGCCCACTGCGCTTTTTCGCATCTGCTTTCAGGATGCAAAGCGCAGCTGATACGTACCCGGAGTGTGGAGCGCTTTTGGACAAGTGCCAAAAGCGGACTCCATTATCTCCTATGGGCTTTCACTTGCGTAAAACGCAATAAGAATTGACCTGTCAATTCTTAAAGAGGCTGTTAAAAGCGCAGTGCAGGAGAGCCCTCAAAAGCGCATCGCCGATCTCCCGTGGGAACAGCGATGCGCTTTTGCCATTGAACTCAATGTTAATCACACTGACAATTGTTAGATCCGTTTTGCGGATCCGTAAAACGGATCACAAAAACATCGTGTGGACAAGCCCTTAAGGTTAGGCTTATTTATTTACCATTGTTGTGGCATATTTTGGAGTGCATGTGCCCTATTTGATATATCAGGTAGAACATACATCACTGGCATTCATTTTTTACAGCAGTTTTTTTTTTTTATGCCAGGGTCTGTGTGATATACAAATGCTACCTTTTTGTTCTCCTTTTCAACTTTTTTGCAGCCTCTTAAATGTGTCTAGATCCTCACTAAGCCGTAAGCTTTACCAAACCTTCAATCCAGCTTTACATACTGCTTGGCAGAAATAGTAAATTAGCCAATAAAAATAAGAAAATGCATTGATAAATGTGGGCAGTACATGCCTAGTCCTGCTCTTGGCTAAGATGTAGATTTAGTTACATAGTACGGTTGAAAAAAGACACGTGTCCATCAAGTTCAACCAAGGGTGGGGAAAATGTGGTTGAAGGGAGGTAGACAAGGATTTTAAGCCCACCCTCCCCACTGGTGATTGCCCTGAGACCCACAAGGCAAGAACCAATCTGCTCCAGTGGAGACCCCATCTCCGACCACAGAACCCTCACCAGCCAGGATCCAGAATATTACATAGCTACATCCACATTAATATTCTTTAGTTCCAGGTAGGTATCTAAGCCTTTCTTGAAACTCCCAACTGTTCCTGCTGTGCCCAGCTCCTCAGGCAGCTATTCCACAGATTCACAGTTCTCACAGTGAAGAAGGCTTTTCTCCTCTGTAGATTGAATCCTTTTTTTTCTCCTGCTGAAGGGAATGTCCCTTGTCTTTTGAGGGGGTTTTACCTGAAATAATTTTCCACCATACTTTTTGTAGGGACCATTTATATATTTATTTATTTATATAAATTAATCATGTCCCCCCAGAGCCGTCATTTCTCAAGACTAAATAAGTTCAATTCTACTAACCTCTCCTCATAACTAAAGATGCTCCATATAGTTGTATCCAGTCTAGGCAACTAAATTCATGATAAATCTCTGTGCTGGTTTGTGACAGTATATATCCTTCTGGCGATTGGAAAGGTGTCTGCTTAATATGTGACATGAGCCCTAAGAGGTGACTCCATTGTTACAGTATATAGTAGTAGGAAAAAAAAAGTCTGTTGAGACGAGCAGCGCGCTTTCTCACAATGCAGAATCTTGGTTAGTAGTTTTGTAAAGAAGTGATGCTTTGAGCCGGTGCATGAGGTGTAGAAACTATAAGATGTAGATGATAATGTTATTATCCTTTTTTTTTTTACATTAGTTTGGCGCAACATGAGCAGCGGCGTCAGAATATGGAAGATGCTTCCCGAGAGATAGCAAAGCCCCTTGCTCGGTACATTGACGATGAAGATTTGGACCGCATGCTGCGTGAACAGGAGAGAGAGGGGGATCCTATGGCAAAATTTCTAAAAAAGAAGATGGATAAAGAAAGCGCAGGAAGGAAACGCAAAGCTGATATTTGTAGGGAATTTGGCCTGACTACATGATGATCCACTAGTATCTAATGATGACATGACACTTTTCTTTGACCTCCAGAGCGCCCAAAATACAAGGGTCCGAATCCTCCTATCAACAGATTTAATATATTGCCAGGGTACCGCTGGGATGGTGTGGACAGGTGAGTGACCACATGATAGAGCGAATGCGAATTCATCATCACAATTACAACAGATCATATTGCTTAAAGGGAATATGTCAGCAATTTTTTTTAAATTAAAATCCAGCCCCTGATCCATATGCTTTTCCTCTCTGTTCATTTTTTATTTCCTGATTGTAGATTTCTCTATTCGGCCGTCTATATACGATTGTGGGGAAGACATTCTTGCCTGCACTGCTTTATCAGCAGTCAGAGAGATACTTTACAGCAGCTTCATGCTCATAGGAGTCTTAAGACAGATTCTGTCCCATAGACTTGTATAGGAGAGTTTTCACTGTGAAAGGAGGGGAGAGGGGGAGCTGTGACATCTCCTCTTGTGACTGGTGGATCCTGTGTTATCTGTACACAATGGTGTCTCCTTTCAGTTTGACCCTGCTTTTACTCATAGTTGCCAACTTTTGAAATTGAAAAAGCAGGAGACTGTAGAGGGCGGTGCGCTCTGCGCGCCGCGATAAAAATTTGCATGGACACGCCCCTCTTGTCGGTGTGCCACGCCCCTTCAAAAAGCCACACCCACTCCACCTAACTGCATAACGGCTTTGGAAGAAAGCCAGGTAGATGCCCTTATAGCCAGGTAGTAGCCCCCCATAACCAGGTAGTGCCCCTTACAGGCAGGTAGATGCCCCCTTGTAGCCAAGTAGATGCCCCTCTGTAGCCAGGTAGATGCCCCTCTGTAGCCAGGGAGATGCCCCCTTGTAGCCATGTAGATGCCCCTCTATAGCCAGGTAGATGCCCCTCTGTAGCCAGGTAGATGCCCCCTCTGTAGCCAGGTAGATGCCCCCTCTGTAGCCAGGTAGACGCCCCCCCCTTTGTTAGCCAGGTAGATGCCCCCCCCTTTGTTAGCCAGGTAGATGCCCCCCCCTTTGTTAGCCAGGTAGATGCCCCCCCCTTTTGTTAGCCAGGTAGTGCCCCCCCCCCCTTTGTTAGCCAGGTAGATGCCCCCCCCCCTTGTTTAGCCAGGTAGTGCCCCCCCCCCATTGTTAGCCAGGTAGATGCCCCCCCCCCTTTGTTAGCCAGGTAGATGCCCCCCCCCCTTTGTTAGCCAGGTAGATGCCCCCCCTTTGTTAGCCAGGTAGATGCCCCCCCTTTGTTAGCCAGGTAGATGCCCCCCACCCTTTGTTAGCCAGGTAGATGCCCCCCACCCTTTGTTAGCCAGGTAGCATGAGCCCCCCCACCCTTTGTTAGCCAGGTAGATGCCTCCCCCCCCCTTTGTTGCCAGGTAGATGCCCCCCCTTTGTTAGCCTGGTAGATGCCCCCCCCCCCTTTGTTAGCCAGGTAGATGCCCCCCACCCTTTGTTAGCCAGGTAGATGCCTCCCCCCCCCCCTTTGTTAGCCAGGTAGTCCCCCCCCCCTTTGTTAGCCAGGTAGATGCCCCCCTTTGTTAGCCAGGTAGATGCCCCCCCCCCCATTGTTTGCCAGGTAGTCCCCCCCCCATTGTTTGCCAGGTAGTCCCCCCCCCCATTGTTTGCCAGGTAGTGCCCCCCCCCCCCATTGTTTGCCTGGTATTGCCCCCCCCCCCCATTGTTTGCACGTTTGTGCCCCCCCCCCATTGTTTGCCAGGTTTTGCCCCCCCCCCCATTGTTTGCCAGGTAGTGCCCCCCCCCCCATTGTTTGCCAGGTAGTGCCCGCCCCCCCCCATTGTTTGCCAGGTAGTGCCCCCCCGCCCCCCCCCCCAATTATTGTTTAGCCAGGTAGATGCCCCCCCCCCCCCTTTGTTAGCCAGGTAGATGCCCCCCCCTCATTTTTAGCCAGGTAGATGCCCCCCCCATTTTTTGCCAGGTTGTGCCCCCCCCCCCATTGTTTGCCAGGTAGTGCCCCCCCCATTGTTTGCCAGGTAGTGCCCCCCCCCATTGTTTGCCAGGTAGTGCCCCCCCCCCCATTGTTTGCCAGGTAGTGCCCCCCCCCATTGTTTGCCAGGTAGTGCCCCCCCCCATTGTTGCCAGGTAGTGCCCCCTCTGTTGCCAGGTAGTGCCCCCCCCCCCCCCCCATTGTAGCCAGGTAGTGCCCCCTCTGTTGCCAGGTAGAACCCCCCCCCCCCCATTGTAGCCAGGTAGTGCCCCCCTATAACTAATAAAAATAAAATAATAAAAGCCGCTTACCTCACCAGGCTCCTGCAGCTTCGGACATCTCCCGGCCGACTGAGTAGTCTCAGCGTCGCAGGGGGAGTGAGTGCAGCCGCGCGTCACTTCCCCTGCGACACTGACCTGTAAGTACAGCGCACACCGGCGCTGTACATACAGGGGGAGAAGGGAGGAGGGGAGCGATCCCTCCTGCCTTCTCCCTGTACTGCTGACTGACTGTGCGGCTGCGGCCGCACAAGTCAGGGAAACTCGCTGGGCGGATGAGCGCCCGCTTTACCCACCTGTAGGAGCGGCCCTGCGGCGCCAGAGTAGCGCATTAGCGCTACTCTTGAGCCGCGGTCCCCCCGCTGTCTGCTGGCGGCGGGAGGAATGCCAACTCTGCCGGGAGGGCGGGAGAGTTGGCATGTATGCTTTTACTGATAATGAGCAGACACTGCTGAAAAGTTCTCTAAACAGACCAGGAAGTGTCAGACGATTATTAGGCTTAGTGGCCAAAGTGAAAACTGCACGACCTTAGGAATTATAAAAAAAATATTGAAAGTGATCTGGAAAATTAAAAAAAAAAATAACCAAAAATTCCTACAAAATGTGTTTAACATAAAAATGTGAGTTAAACAATAAGTCATTTTTTGATGACACATTCCCTTTAAACCAGAGGTGGTAAACATTTTTCTGGTTTTTTTTTTTTCCATCATTCACAGGCCATACACAATTATCAACTTAAAAATTAGGCTGCTGTATTTGATCAAAAGATATGATGAACTCGCCCCTAATGTGATGGCTGGAGCAGCTCCTCTCCCTGATCAGCACAAGGCGTTCTGCACATTGCTAAATTGACATCTACATCAGCAACAAATGTCTTCAGTGCCTTTTTCCTCAGTACAGCACATTGGAGGAGAAAGAGTTGAAACTAAAGTGTGTCCACGTTTACCATGATGTGAGGTAGAAAGGGCACGGGCTATAGTTGGCCCCGAATTCCTGGGCAGCCCTTCACGAGTTTAGATGAATTGTGCCAGGTCTCCGTTCCTCCTGTGCTATGATGTCCATGCCGTTTCTCCCCAACATGCAGTAGCATATTGCGGCAGAAATGGCAGGAACTGGGGATATTAATTTTTCAGTCGGTTTTGGCACAGGAACTGCATTGAACTTCCCTTTGAATTTAAAGCCAGGTTCGTACGGCATATATCAGCGCATACCTGTGTCCGCCGCTCTACCCCTGCTGTTGAAAGAATGTGCTGTCCAGAACGTACTTTCAACAGCGCACCGGCCCGGCTCCTAATAAAGGGGTCTTGCCACAAAGGGAGTTCATTACCTCTTAATCTGATCAAGAGAGACTATAAACAAAGCACAGCAGCCTCACAGACAAGAGGGAGGTGGCCTGAGCAGCAACTCTGAGGAAGCAGGGAGCGTTGTGCAATGTGTACACAAATAAAACCTTAGAACCAGTGGATTCTCTATACAAAAGACACAACATCTTTCTCCACAGTCCCTTGAAAGCTCAGTCATGTTCCCTGTCATCAAATAAGAAGTGCAGACAAGCAAGATTAGATCAGCTCCTCAGCTCCTGTCAGCTGAAGCTGGTTGTGTCTAATGCAAATTTTTAAGTAACTTAGGGCATGTAAAGAAAGCTGTAACTCTCAGAGGATTCACTTTTTGTAATCGATATATTTTGAAAAGTGATTAAATACCCATTTTGGAGGATCCCACGTCAACATTACATTGTGGCAAAACCCCTTTAACTCACTTTCCCTGGTGGGTATGCGCCCAAAAGAAGTGACATATCTTCTTTTTATAGGCACATACTGTGTGCCGGGGAATACGCCAGAAAATCATATAATTCAATGAGTGCTATGATTTTTACCGTGTTTACAAGGCGTTCTTCGGACACATTGCAGTGTGAACATACCCTTACTGATGCACTAACAAACGCCAGGTTCTTCATAGACCAGTGTTGGCAAGAACTACTATGCATGTGCTGGTCTCCTAAGCTCCTGGAACTTATTAGCTCCTCTCCCTCCTTAACTGACAGATCTCTCACTTGTTTGCCTATAGTGAGAGGCCTATCAATCAAGCGGAGGAGCTGCATTATCTAAGGCATTTCAGGGTAAAACCCACGTCACTGGATCTGGGAATCCTGTCTGTCTTTAGGGCAACATCAACCTGCTGAGAGGTCCCCTTTAACCCATTCTACCCTGCCACCTATTGCAGTGCTGCAAAATAGAAGAGGGCAGGGATGCTCCCTTCAAATAATGATTGTTAGGATCAGCCTGGATGTTACCATTAGGGCTCGTCCCCACGGTCCGGTTTTACAGACGGTTTATGGTTTTGAAAGCCGTCTGTTAACCGGCTATCACAAGCTAGAAACAATCAAAAAACTATTTTGAAAAAAAATGAGCATAGGTGCACACTGGTGTGGCAGCAATATACATACACATCCCAATATCGGCAGCACACTATCAACTAAAGAAACTATAAAAAAGGCACATAGGAATTTTTAAAAAAGCATTTCTGCTATTTGGGATACATGAAAAATATTTTAGGTTCTTAGTTCACATTTTTGATCAAAACTGCTTAAGCCCACCTCAAAACAAAATGGCGGCAGCCACTCCTCCTGACACAAGCTAGAAACTTTTAAATCAGTGCAGTGTACTTGGAAGCTGGAGCCTTCATTCCCTGAAGTATGGAGGTCTGAACAGACCCCAAAAGAGAGGTAACAATAGTGTAGGACCCACCTCCATTGAGGTCCCGTTGAAATTTCGGAGGTGGGCTTAAGCAGTTTTGATCAAAAATGTGAACTAAGAACCTCAAAAATTTTTCATGAATCCTAAATAGCAGAAATGCTTTTTCAAAAATTCCTATGTCCCCTTTGATAGTTTCTTTAGTTGATAGTGTGCTACTGGTATTGGAATGTGTATGTAAACCGGCTGTCAACCTTTATCACGGACCTCTATGGAAAATCTGTACAGTGGTCCCCCACTGCACGGATTTTCTGCCAGACGGTCTTTTACACCGCCGGTCCGAAAAACATAGGACATGTTCATTCTTCGCCCGTTTTACGGACGGAACACGGACAAGTCAATGCAAAGGGGGAGGGCTTGAATCCAGAAACGGCGGAGAAAAGCCATCACCAAGCACAAAACAGAGCAAGTACCAGTCGGATAATCCGACCGGTATTTACTCTATGCCGTGTAAACGGCCCCTTAGGGCCCCCACCAGATAATGTACCAGATCTGTTTTACAGGGAAAACTTTTAATAAAATCTATTACAAATAAAGGATTATGCCAGTTTAGCTTTGTATACAGCATAGAAAAGGTTTGCATTATGACTACGTGGTGACCTGATGCTTTTATCTGCCCTCTAGGTCCAATGGATTTGAAAACCAGTATTTTGCAAGAATATCTGAAAAGAAAGCTACACAAGAGTCTGCTTACAAGTGGAGTGTAGAAGACATGTGAATTCACTGTGTCATTGGTTATATCCCTAGATAGGACCATGGCATAGACTAATGCTCAGAGTTCTGTATATTCTTCTTCTTTGTGTATTAGGTGAGATGCTTGTATATCACGGAAGCTACCTGTGTCAGTCCTCTCTGGCTGTGAGGTTTGATTACTGTACATGTGATGTAAGGTTTCCTCCTATTTGACTTGACAGCCCCTGTATTTTTTGTTAGAGAACTTCAGGGAAAAAAGAAGTCTTTATACAGTTTCTGTCTTGACTCTGAAACATGTAATGGACTCTTAAATTACATGTGTTTACTGATGGACTGGAGTCGTAGTTTATCTACCCCATGGGTATGCATCACTACATGGGTTCCTCTAAATTTCAAGAGGATATAATTCGGTTTCTTTGATAAAGGGGACATATATCTTTTTTTAAGTATTTTGCCAAATTCCCTGCGCAAAACTGTTTCTTTGATGGGGAAGCGATAATGATTGCTAGTATGCAAGATTGTCAATGTTTTTCCTTTTTTTTGTCTCCCTGTTCATGTACAGTTACATTCTAGTTTTAACATTTATGAAGTTTACTTGTAGGTACAGAAACGCATTACTGGTATTATTGTTTGACCTGCAAATTTCTATTTTTCTTTTTTTAATGAAAAAACAAATATAGAAAAAAAAATTAAATGTTTGTATTTTAAAAGTGTACACCTCTGCTTCTCTTATTTTTATATAAAACAAAAGAGAAAAAAAGAGCGTGTGCGCTCTCGTAGTGTGATACAGTTAACTATTAAAAAAGTAGACGGATACAACGATGTTATTCTAAACTTAAGGCCGACACAACTCTCCTTTTCGCAGAACTAAAGAATATTGCCGGCTCCTGTGTCTCTGCCTTCTCGGAGAACCCCGTTGTCGCATTAGTTTCTAAAGATTCTGGCCACTCGTTATTCCTTGGTGCAATGCTGCTGACTCTCCATGTAACCTTCTTCCAGGGTGGAGTAAACTGAAATCATCCGTAGTTCAAAACAGACTGAACCTGGTACACGTGGACACCGTGAACCCAAATGGTGAGTTTATAGCGCAAAAACCACCAGTAGTACTCGCCATAAAAGGCTTTTTAAAATAAAAAAGATTTATTATAAAAGAAACAACGCGTTTCTTCTCTCATTCATCAGATTTCAAATGAAACCTGATGAAGTCTGAGACAAAACGCGTTGTTTCTTTTATAATCTTTTTTATTTTAATAAGCCATTTATGGTGAGTACTACCGGTGGTTTTTGCGCTATAAACTCTCCATTTGGGTTCACGGTGTTCCACTTGTACCAGGGTTTAGTTGTTTTGAACTATGGATGATCTCTTATTTTTATAACACAATCTCAGTATGCCAATAATTTGATGTTTACAGACATTACAAAGCTCTGGAACGCAAGCACCACAGAGGACCATAATCTAAGATTTAGGGAAGCGAGAGTCCTGGGTGCAGAAAAAGTAAATGAAGTATAATATGCATAAATGTACGGTCATGTAGTTAGGTCAAGGAAACCAAATGTACTAAAGAGTAATACAATAAATAAACCGGTCACTAAAATGGACTTGGTGACATTGATGGATAGTAAACAAGATGGTATAACATCGTCTGAAGAAGGGAGCTAGTACTCTTGAAAGCTCACCATCAAATATACTCCGTTAGCCTGAAAAAGGTATCGCCTGATTTCTTCACTCTTCTACTACTTTCTATGGCTAACACAGTACAAAATTATACTCTAACCTCTAAAGAAGCATTTATGCTATCTACAATACATGAAAAAAACTTTAAGATTCTTAGTTCACATGTTTTGCTCAAAAACTGTTTAAGCCACCCCCGACTATCAACGGGATCTCAATGCGGGTGGTCCTACTCTATTTTTACCTCTCATTTGAGTCCAATTCAGACTTCTCATTTGGGTCAACAGACCTCCACAATCCAGAGAGAAAAAAACACCAGCCTTATAAGCATACTGCACTGATCTAGCAACCTGTGGACGTGGGCGGGGTGCAAGAAACCAAAATGGAGGCATCCATTCCTTCCCACATGAATTAAAAGCAATATATGCGGGGCGGGGCCTGGCTGCCGAGGAGAGCGGACGTGCAGTGAGGGAGCTCCTGCAGATACTGAGATAAATTGCTTAATATCCTGCTAATTACTTGCTGAGAAGGAGGGGAGACACGGAGGATTCTCATCCTTGCAGTCCGGTGCGTGCTTGGAGCCTCAGAGAGCCCCGGCCGGGCTGTTTGGGTCTGGAGCCTGAGACTGCGGCCCGCTTGCGGCGGTGACCGCGTGGAGCCGTGCGAGTGGATCCTGCTGCCCCTGGTGCCGTCCCCAGCTTGCTACTGGAGGTGGGTCAGAGGAACTGTGCCTTGAGACCCTATCGCTCCCTGGGCTCCCCGCCAGCGCTGAGATCCGTGCTGCCTGCGACTGCCTGCAGACCCGACAACCACGCACAGCGGAGGCCGGCGCGGCGCCCGTGTTACTGCCTGAGAGGTACGGGACGTGCGGAGCGAGATCGTGACCGCTGCCTGACGGACACCTATCCCTGGGAAACCCCCCGGTGTGAGGTACGGTGCAGGTGGACTGCGGAACACTCTGTCAGGGGCACGCTATAACTCCTCACTACAATGGGGCCGCCATCCTTCCCTGAGCTCTGTGCTGCACGTGGCGCCGCCATTTTGTGTCCCTGCTTCACAACCCCAGCCGGTTTGTAGGACACATTAGCCTGAAACTCCGCTGCCTTCCATTCTGGGAGGTACCTGGGAAGATTACCAGCCCCAGCAGCAGTATAATATAATATTGAGCCTGCTATAGTTGGTAGCTACAACCCTGGAAGCTGGACTTTACCACTCTATAGCTACGGTATTCTGCAGCTGCAGCTCCGTGTGCCTGGTCTAGATCTCCATCTAGTGGTGGATTGGAAGTAGGACAGTCCTTAAATTGATGCTGATAGTACAACCACCATCATCTACGTTGTATTACATATTACATCACCGTACCGCCACCTGGGTAGAGGCCCTGAGTTCTATTAGATTCTTGCCCCTGAACCCTCGGATGGTTACCAACGAGACTGTTTCTTGTGTGGTGCATGTGGCCCTTCATCTCCACGGTATTCGGCTACTGTACAATGTTCCAGCTCTCTGGATGATGTCTCTGTGATTAAGCTGTGGCGCGGTCCGTGCAGCGCTGCTTAAAGGAGAGACTGTTTTGCCTGTCTTAGACCCTCTTTCCCGTTATTATGCCACCTAAGAAAAATCCTGAGGCGGCGGAAAAACTGGCTGCTTACCGTAGAACGGGGCCTCCTGAAACCAGTTCGCTTATGCCTTCTTCTCCAAATACTCCCGCCAAAGAGCAACCAACCACCTCCCATGACACCTCCAGCCTGGACACCCAGAAGGTGCTGGAGGCTATCCATACCTGTCAAACCACGCTTTCTACTCGTATTGACGAGATCAAAGTTGACATCTCCCTACTTCGTCAGGATGCACAGGTTCTGCGGGAGCGAGTGACAGAGGTGGAGCAGAGAGTGAGTGACCTAGAAGACCGAGCTACCCCGATGGATGCCAAAGTTTTTGATGTTGAGACCCAAGTCCGTAAACTGCGCCAACAGGTCGATGACCAGGAGAACCGTCTCAGGAGATGCAACTTGAGATTTATTGGACTCCCCGAGGGTGAGAGGACTCATGGGCCGGAGGCTTTTCTTGAGACTCTCCTGATTAATACCTTTGGCAGAGACTGCTTCTCTGTAATGTTTGCCATTGAGCGGGCCCACCGTATTCTAACAAAACCGCCTCCACCTGGGGTCCCTCCGCGGACTTTCATTGCGAAGTTCCTCAACTATCGGGACCGGGACACTTTGCTACGTCTTCTGCGCGAAAAAGGCCCAATCCCATTTGAGAACGTGCAAATCCACGTATACCCTGACTTCTCCTTGGAGATCCAGCGAAAGAGAGCTCAATTCACCTCAGCTAAGGCTAAACTCCGTGAAAGGGGACTAAAGCACGCGATGCTGTACCCTGCCAGACTCCGTGTACAAGTGGGGAATGGGACCCACTTTTTCGATAATCCTGTAGATGTCCAGGACTGGATGGACAAACGCCCTGAGATTAATCTACGGGGGCTCAACTGATGGTCCAAAGACTGGCCTCCTCATAGGAGATATCCTTTGTTGATCTTAAAATGTGATGCTTTCTAATGGTGATCATATTTCCTCCATTGATTGATTGCGAGTGCATATTCAACCACAAATTACTACCAATAATTGTTATTACTGATATTTGCAAGGTTGCCGGGATTTACCCAAGTGTTGCTTTGCAGCATGTTTAGTTATGACTATACTCGCTTTCAAGTATACAGTGGTAAATATATGTAAGAAATGTTCTCTCTCACCCTTTTACCTCTCCCCCCTTCCTCCCCCTTATCCTTTCCCTTCTCTCCCTCTCTCCCCTTTTTCCT
>JAODAL010037861.1:0-39899 GCA_025379985.1 Phyllomedusa bahiana | reverse complement strand
GGACAACATACAAGGGGGCCCCTAGTTAAAATGGGGGGGGAGCTACCCCCAAAGGGGGGCCCAATTACTGGGGGGGGGGCTTTACCAAAAAAGGGGTAACTGGGGGGTTTTAAAAAGGGGGCCCAAGGGGGGGGGGGGGAGCTATACCTCAGGGGGCCCCTTTCTGGGGGGGGGGCATACCACGGGGGGCCCAATGGGGGGGGGGGATATACCTTAAAGGGGGGCCCAAATGGGGTGGGGGAAAAAAGCTTTCCTAAAAGGGGGCTTTATGGGGGGGGGGCTTTCCTCCAAGGGGGCCCCAAACTGGGGGGGGAGTTTACCCGGGGGGGCCCTTTTACTGGGGGGTGGGGGTTTTACTACAAGGGCCCCCCTTATTACTGGGGGGGGGGGGGCTTACCTACAAGGGGCCTATTACTTGGGGGGGGGCTTACCCAAGGGGGCCCTATACTGGGGGGGTCTATCTAAAAGGGGGGCCCTAATATGGGGGGGGTCTTACTACAAGGGGGGCCCTATTCTGGGGGGGGGTCTCTACCTAAAGGGGGCCATTTTTGGGGGGGGAAACTATCCCTACAGGGGGCCTTTACTGGGGGGGGGGGACAAACCAAAAAGGGGGCCCATTTACGGGGGGGGGGGGGAAAAAACCAAAAGGGGGGCATATTAATGGGGGGGGGGGGGGGGGTTTTTACCTAAAGGGGGCCTATTATGGGGGGGGGGGGTTTTTCCCTAAGGGGCCCTATTACTGGGGGGAACTATCCTACGGGGGCCCTATACGGGGGGGGGGACTAGCTACAGGGGGCCCTTTTAAACTGGGGGGGGGGGGATCCTACGGGCCCCCTTTTCTGGGGGGGGGGGGGGCTAATCCTAAAAGGGGGGCCTAATAAGGGGGGGGGGGGGGAGCTACCCTACAAGGGGCCTTTAAAATTGGGGGGGGGACACCTACAGGGGGCCCTTTTAAACTGGGGGGGGGACTACCCTAAAAAGGGGGCCCTAAAAAAAATAGGGGGGAACTATCTTCAGGGGGCCCAAATAAACTGGGGGGAAAACTATCCTACAGGGGGGCCCTAAAAACGGGGGGGGGGGAAAACTACAAGGGGGGGCCCTAAAAACTGGGGGGGGAAACTTTTTTAAGGGGCCCTAAAACTGGGGGGGGCCCTTCCTCAGGGGCCAAATACGGGGGGGGGCAATTTTATGGGGGGCCAATTATGGGGGGGGGGTTTCCTAAGGGGGCCCTAATTGGGGGGGGTCTCTACTCAAGGGGGCCTTTTACGGGGGGGGGGTTTTACCTCAAAGGGGCCCTTTTAGGGGGGGGGGGGGTTTTACCTAAAAGGGGGCCCTTTCTGGGGGGGGGTTCCCTAAAGGGGGGCCCATTTACGGGGGGGGGGGAATCTAAAGGGGGCCCTTTATGGGGGGGGTTTACCTAAAAGGGGGGCCTATTAGGGGGGGGGGGAGATATACCTACGGGGGGGGCCCTATTTGGGGGGGGTATACCTAAAGGGGGCCCCTTTTATGGGGGGGGAGCTTTACCTAAAAGGGGGCCCCTATTACTGGGGGGGTTTCCTAAAAGGGGGCCCTATTATGGGGGGGAGCAAACCCTAAAAGGGGGCCCTTTTCTGGGGGGGGGGTATACCTACAAGGGGGCCTATTATGGGGGGGAGCAATACTAAAAGGGGGCCCTATTACTGGGGGGGGGAGCTATACATACAGGGGGCCCTATTACTGGGGGGGGCTCACCTAAAAGGGGGGGGCCCTATTATGGGGGGGGGGGGGGCTTATTTCAAGGGGGCCCCCTTTTTACTGGGGGGGAGCTTCCCTAAAAGGGGGGCCCCCCATTACTGGGGGGGGGCTTTCCTAAAAGGGGGGGCCCTATTACTGGGGGGGTCTTATTCAGGGGGCCCTATTACTGGGGGGGGAGCTATACCTACAGCGGGCGCTATTAGTGGGGGGGCTTCCCTACAAGGGGGCCTATTTTGGGGGGGCTTCCCCAAAGGGGGGGCCCTATTCGGGGGGGGGAGCTTCCCTACAGGGGGCCCTTTATGGGGGGGGGAAAGCTATCCCTAAAGGGGGCCCTTTATCTGGGGGGGGGAGCTATACAAAAAGGGGGCCCTTTTCTGGGGGGGGGAGCTATCCCTACAGGGGGGCCCTATTACGCGGGGGGGGGAGTAACCCTAAAGGGGGCCCCTATTATGGGGGGGGGGAGCTATCCTACAAGGGGGCCTATTATGGGGGGGAGCTAACCTACAAGGGGGCCTTTTACTGGGGGGGGTTTAAAGGGGCTTTATTCCACAAGGGGGCCCTATTATGGGGGGGAGCTTTACCTACAAGGGGGGCCCTATTACTGGGGGGGGTTATCTACAAGGGGGCCTATTATGGGGGGGTTTCCCTCAAGGGGGCCCTATTAGGGGGGGCTTTACCTACAGGGGGCCCCCTTTTTACGGGGGGGGGGAAAAGTTTTATACTACAGGGGGCCCTATTATGGGGGGGGGAGGGGGGGAGCTATACTACGGGGGGGCCCTATTAGGGGGGGGGGAGCTATCCCAAAAAGGGGGGATATTAGTGGGGGGGGGGCTTTTCCCTAAAGGGGGCATTTAGTGGGGGGGGGGGGAAATATACCTAAGGGGCATATTCTGGGGGGGAACTATGCCTACAGGGGGCACTACTACAGGGGGGGGGGGGGGAGAAAACGCCTACAGGGGGCCCTATTAAGGGGGGGGGGGGACTCGCTACATTTGGGCCCTATTAACTGTGGGGAGGGGGGAACTATGCCTACGGGGGGCCCAAAAAATGTGGGGGGGGGGACTACCCCTAGGGGGGGCCCCTAAAACGGGGGGGGGGAAACTTGCCTCGGGGGCTTTAACTGGGGGGGGGGGAAAAAAATCATTAAGGGGCCCAATAACTGGGGGGGGGAACTATGCCTAAGGGGCCCATTAACTAGGGGGGGGGGCCCCTTGGGGCCCTACAGTGGGCTCTAATGATGGGGGGAAAACTATTTGCCTATAGGGGGGTCCTAATCTACGGGGGGGGGGGGGGGGGAAATTTCTGCCTCAAGGGGGCCCTAAATTACGGGGGAAACGGGGGGGGACTATTCTGCCTTAAAAAGGGGGGGGGCCCTAATCTACGGGGGGGGGGACTATTTCCCCTAAAGGGGGCCCAAATCTAGGGGGGGGACTTTTGCCAAAAGGGGGCCCTAATTACGGGGGTATTTTACAAGGGCCCCCCCCCCCCCTTTTACATACAGGGGTGGGTGGCAAAGCTACGGGGGCCCCCATTCTATCTAAGGGAAAAACCCAAGCTACCCCCGGGGGCCCAAAGTGCCTGTTCCCCCTGCTATTGCCCGGGGGGCCAAGCCCCGGCTACCGCCCGGGGGCCCCCGTTGACCTCATACCAATGGGGGTGCCCATAATTCCCAGGGGGGAATTTTACCATTTGGGCCATTAAAAAGGGAGGTTTTAATGAGGGGAGGGGGAACTCAGTTGGAAAATGAAAAAAAAAAAAGTGGGAGTTTCAGGGTTTGGTTGTAAATTCTACAGGGAAAGTGGTGGAGGAGGAATCTAGGGAGATCTGGACGAATGAGAAAAAAAGGAAAGGGAAAAAACTCGAAAGACGTCACCTGTGAGCCCTTTAAATGAAAGAAAAAACTTTTTGCAAAGCACCGTATATTGGTGTCTCCACTTTGGTCACTGTATGGTGGTTTTTACAGTTGCAGAGCCTGTGCCATTGTTTTAAAATACATATGGTACTGTTTGGTGGTTTTTTTAAGTCTGCGGCCTGTGCACACTAGTATTACCATTTTGGGTACTGTATGGTGGTTATATACGTTGCGAGCCTGGTACACCGCTGTCTCCACTATATGGTCACGATTGGGGGTTGTATACAGTTGCAGAGCCTGTTTTTAACTGTGTCTCCCCAATTATGGTAATGTTGGTGGTTATATACAGTCTGCAGGCCCTGTGTACCAGTATTAAAACCATTTATAGGTCATATATGCGGGGTATATTGGTTTTGTGTATGATCGTAATAGTGTGGGGTGTTATTCAGTCACTTTGTGGTCATGTGTGGCGTATAATCAGGTTCCTTTTGTAGTAGGGTTATTTTTAATTTTGGTTTTTTGGATAGTGGATTTGTTTGGTAGAGTTATGGTGATATTTTGGGAGGTATTCACCCTTGTATTTCTAACAGCTTGCCTGGTAAATGTTTTTCATCAGGGAGGTGGGCCCAGGCTTCTCTAGTTACGCCCTGACTAAATAGTATAAAAAAAACCTTGCTACGGGTCGTGCTGTACTATTCCAGTACGCTCGTGTAAAAGTTCCTTTGATTATGTGAAACTGCAGCTCGGCCACTTCCGCTCGGCCCATGGGGAAACGCGGGGGAAGGTCGTAAAGTTTTTATGATCTGCCGATCAGGATAAAACAATAGCGTTTGTTAGAGGAAAAAACGTACAAAAAAGTTTAGACCAAAAACTAAAGGTGGTTGGTCTTTATTAGAAAAAAAAAATGCCCTAATCTGAGGAAGTGAAGCCCACGAACACGCATTCTATTTTTTCTAATATAGGTCCAACTAGTCTTCAGTGTTTGGTCCTAATACTTTTTTGTAGGCTTTTGCGCTTAGCAAACGCATTTTGTTCTATCTCGAAAAACAGTTCAGCTTAACAAACTTTAACATTCCTAGAAGGAATAAAGGAGGAGCAGTCAGCACAGAAGTTGTCCAGAATTGCTATTTTTAGGGAACACTAGGTTGGAATTACTAAGTCATATGGTACCTTGGGATAGTTGATTGCAGCACACAACTATGGTTTTGGGTTTCAATGGAAACTTATCAACTGATACACCTGGTCCCGAAATCAAATTACGAAGACTACAGAAGTGTCATCGATTGTGTATATAAATGAATAATAATCATATGGTGTAACAGAAAAAAAAAAATTAAATCAATAATATCTTGTTTATTTGTCTTTATTTTCGTTAGCCAAGGGATCAATAGTATGGGTGTGCACAAAAAGTAATGAAATAAACATGATTTATTGATTTAATATTTTTTTAGTTACCCTCATAATTTATTTGTTTTATATACACATCGGGACCAATCTCTCTGTCGTGTTATCTTTGATTTCTGCCATGTACAGTTTCTATTTCAGATTGCTTTAGAAAACCCATATGGAGCGTCGCTCGCCTCTCCATTGGTCCCATATACCGGCGCCTCTTTATATACTTAAGCCAATCACAGAGCGCGTTCAGATTTCTTTTTCCACTAGAACTCTATGCTGGAAAGTAGTGCGCTCTAATTGGTAAGCTGGACGAGCCCCGCCCGTCAACCAATCAGCTCGTTTTCTGCAATTTTACTAGTATTTTGAAACTGTTCCGCCTTTGAATATGAATTGGTAAATTTTTTCGTCGTTTAGGATATAATGGGACATTGTCGCTCCTATTCTGATTGTGCAGATGTCTACTCATAGGATATTAATGGACATTGTCGCTCCTATTTGATTGGTGGTTTATGACCGACAATGAGATTGCTTAATACAATTTAAATTATGTACTTTCCGGCTATTTTCTTCTCTATTCGACAATTCCCTATGGTAGCGACAGGTCTCGGCGAACAAAAGCGTTGTTTGGGTTTTTTAACGCTTTATTTGTTAAAGAAGGGTATCGGCTCTTTATCTGATAATGTTTTACATTTAATAAAATGATTTTTTTATTCACTACTACATGACGCACGGCGTTGAAAGCCGAGATTTCTGTGCGGCCTTTCTTCTCCATAGGACTTTCAATGGGTGTAGTAGCCTCGCGCTTGATTGGCGGGGCTAGCAAGCCCCCGCTAGCTCAGCTCTTTTCTGTTTTTTACTCGTATTTGTGAATTTATCCGCCGTGGATTCTGATGGTTCCAAACTTTCTTAATAAGGATATATGAAGACTTTGTGAACTCAGATCTGATTGGTTACTACTATTCATAGGTTAGAATGGGCCTACCTGTAGTCTATTGTGATTGGCTGAGCTTAGCCATGTACCCGGTAGCTTAACCAATCAGGTCTCTTTTCTGCCATTTTTCACCTGTATTTTTGATCTGTCCCGCATTTGATTTGATTAGTCATATCCTTCCCCATGATTTTTATTGTTCTCTGTCGCCTTATCTGAAAGTGTTGTCGGTTTATGCGATCAATGAGTAATAGGTTTCACAGTATTTGATTTACTGTATTTTCCTCGGCATTTCAAAATCTTAATGTCTTGTTATTCGCGCCGTTCTAGAGTTTAGAAAGAGATTTTTTTTTATTATTATGTTAATTTTTTTATGTTCAGCTCCTTTTTCTGACATGTTTTCCGCGCCTTTTCTAACAGGCGATATTTGCAGGAAATCATTCATACGTCCAGCTGCACGGGGAGCGCGAGGGGGTGGCTGGCACCGAGATTATCTGTCGCGAATCTTCTATCTGTTCTCGCGATGTTCCGATCCTGCTTCACTATTGCCTTCCGCGAGATTAGGGACCAAAAAAAACCTGGTCCAGCCTGTCGGAGCGTGCGAGCGCTTTGCCATTGTGCCTGCTTTGCGAATCGCCATCGGTACTTGCCTCGGAGTATACGAGGGGCGCCGCGTCCCGCCACCCTGGAAAATGAACCTAACCGCGCCCACACCGCGCCCATGACGCCCTTCATGCTGTCGACCGGGGATTCAAGTGTTAGACGCAAGCGTTTTTGCCACTTTCAGCATGGCCCGACCCGAACACTGAATCCCCGGTCCGACATGCGGAATTGGGTGGGAGGCGCAGTTATACGCCAAAAAACAGGCGTAAAGCCCGGATCATACAATGTCCGCCACTAAATGTACAACACCTGCAATGTATTTAGGGGGAGACAAATCCATTTGTCAACACATCAAGATAGTATCTGTTTAGGCTCTGTATACCTGCACACAGAAATTCGTCTGTTTTTTCAGGTATTTTCATTTTCTAAAAATCGCTGGAACAACCGACTGGTTAAATCTTCTCCCATGACTCTAATGTAAATAACCTCCTTGTCTATCAATGAGCTTCTTTTTCTTTTGCTCGTGGTTTTTTTGTTTACTGCGTTGTATTTTGCATTGATCTAAAAAAAGCAGAGAGCCGGCAGAAAATTTACTACAGGAGGTCTAGGTTAAAGCGCCAGCCAGGACAGTCTTTTGGCGCGTTTATCGCGGCAATGTTTTGACCGCGATTTTTCAATGAAATCCCTCCCAGAGACACAGTCCAAATATAGCTGGGTGGGTACAAAGGCTTAGGGTATAACCATTAACAAACTTGCATACCAAGTGTCTTATGTGTCCTTTTTTGTACCTTTTTGTAATAAAATCGGATCTTGCTTTGGCCACTAACGAGGTTTTGAGCAATTATGTATTTTTGTTCGCTAAGGATAAAGTTTTTTTACAGATTTTGGTTGTCTTGTCAGAATCATTTTTTTTTTTTTACAGCTTTTTGATCCTAAAAATACCTTTTAAACATTTTTGGCGATAATAAAGTTATCTCGCTATGACGCTGAAAATTGTTTTTTCGGAGCTTTGGCGCCAGATTCATTTTTTAGGGATTTGGTGTCTAAATCCTTTTCTTAACAACTATTTTGCGGCTACTACACTGTGTGTGTGTCGTTCTGACGCCAGAAATAGTTTTTGTTTGGATTTTGCAGCAAGCGAATCCATTTTCTGTACGTTTTTTGACACAAATTTTTTTTTTTACAGATTTTGGCGCTAATAAGTTATCTCGCTTCTGATGCCATAAATAAGGTTTTTTTAGGTTTTTGGCGCAAGAATTCACGTTATTTTTTAATTTTTTTGGCACTAAAGGATTTTTTTTTACAAGATTTGTGGCACTATAAGTTATCTCGCCTCTGACCAAAACATAATTTTTTTACGGATTTTGGGCAAGAATCGTTTTTTTGTTACGTTTTTTTTTTGGCACTGAATAAATTTTTTTTTACAATTTTGGCACTAATCAACGTTATCTCGTAGGGCGCTTCCGAAACTATCGTGTTTTACGGATTGGCGCCAGAATCCATTTTTTACGGAATTTTTGGTGTTAAAATTTTTCTTAACATTATTTTGGCGGCTATGAATAACGTTTATCTCGTTAGGACGCCGACATAGTTATTTTTTATCGGATTTTGACACTAAATATTTTTTTTGTTACAGATTTTGGCGCTAATAACTGTTATTTCGCACTTTGATGCCAAAAATACGTTTTTTTAAGGATTTTGCGCAAGAATCGTTTTTTTTACGTTTTTTTGGAATCTAAAATATTTTTTTTTTACAGCTTTTGGCATAATAAACGTTATCTCGCCTCTGACGACAAAAATACGCTTATTTTTTACGGAATTTGCGCTAATAATGAGTTTTTGGGATCTTTGGTGTAATATCCTTTTCTTTACAGATTTGACCGATTACTGCTCATCTGCTCGTATGCATAGATAATTGTGGGTTTTTGTGGATTCTGGTAGAAGATTCTGGTGCAAAATTTAATACGTAGTAGCACGCAGATGCAACAAATGGAACAATGTGTACAATGAGTTCAGTGATCTAAAGGAAGTGACTACTTAACATGTTAACTCTGCACTGTAGGGTTGTAGCTTTACATCCAATTGCGCTTAATCTTGTGCATACCATTAAAAAACAGAGCAAAGAGCTCCAAAAAACGCTTCAAAATAACGGCTCCTAAAAACCGAAAAAAACGGGCAATATACAAAACGGATGTTTTTTACAGCATGCTTTTGACAGGCAGTGGACAGAAAACTCCTGTTTAATGTATGTTTTTTAGTAATCGTTTTCAAGTCGTTTTTTGTACCACTGCAGTGTTTAAGACATAGCATATTTACAAAATAGATAATATGACTTAACAGTTTGTAAACACATTTAAAAAACATGAACAACACTTACAATTAAATAATCTGAGTTCGTATAATATCAAAGGAATTCAATCTGTGTAGATATACACTCCGGGCCACTTAATTAGGCTACACCATGCTAGTAACGGGTTTGGACCCCCTTCTTGCCGCGAACTGCCTCTCAATTCTTTATGGCATAGATTTCCTACAAATGGTGTGGCAAAGATGCTGAAATTGGTACCAAGGGGCCCAATGAGTGCCAAGAAATATATTCAACACCCTTGGACACCACTCCACACAGCTGAACCGTTGATACAAGGCAGGATGGATCTTTGCATTCCTGTTGGTTGACGCCCAAATTTGACCTTACCATCAGCTGTCGAGCAGAAATCGGACTCATCAGACCGGCACGTTTTATACAATCTTCTACTGTACAATTCAGAAGACGCTTGGGAAATTGGAGCCTAGTTTCATGTTATTAGCTGAAAGGATTGGCACGGATGTGGTCTTCTGGTGATGTCGACCATCTGCAATCAAAGTTCGCCGTATCTGTGGTTCAGAGATGCTCTTTGCCTACCTTGGTTGTAAAAGGGTGGCTATTCCTGGTCGAACTGTTGCCTTATCTATCAGCTCAAACAGTCTGCCTTTCTCTTTGACCTATGGCACATCATCAAGGCTTTTCAGACCCACACCTAGGACTGACCGCTCACTGGTCTTTGTTTCCTCAGCAGGTTTCCTTGATATTGGCAGATTCGCGGATAATCGCTTCAAATCTAACTCCCTAGCAGCTGTTTTCTTTAAATATATTTACTTTATTGATAACATGCTTAAAAACTCTATGTGTAAATGGTAGGGTGTAGTAACCGAATGTTCACTGTGATCAGATGATAATGCATGACGCGTTTCGAATTCATCAAAATCTTATCATTGTGCTTGAGTCTGCTCACATCTGTAATTCACATTTATAGGTCAGATAAAGGGCGTATATTTTTATGTTAACTCCTTCATTTATTTATGGTTAGTTCTAACCTTACTTAGTAGTGTTCACACTCAATTTTTTACCTTTGCATAATAATGTCTGTACTACTGTCTAAATAAGCAATACAGTCATGGTATTACTATGTATATAGAATTATTTAATAGTGGTATAAAGGTTGGTCGTATTTTATACTTCAGACCCTTCTGGTTGGTGTACGTAATTTAAAAATCCCACCAGGCTTACTCTCATTGAGAAGCTCCTTTTGTGGTCACCTACTCTTGTTTTAAAGAAACTTTTTCTATCACCATTTACTATAATAGTAGTGTGCTGTGGTTATGGATATCTCGATACAACTGTTTTGACACAGCTGACATATTTATATTCTCACACAAATTTTTAGCATTGATAGTTGTCGCCTATTCTCTTCTTATGTTGTTTGTTGTACAGCCTCAATTTGTATTTTGCACTCAGTACAGGATATTAAGTACCACTATCTTATTATTGCTGTTAACAGTTTATATATTGTTATATTGTATTTTTGCTCCTGTAACTATGATTGAAAACTCATTGCTGTTTTTCATGTGCTTGCAATTGATGCAAATTTTGTGGACCGAACATAGTTTCCCCCTACCCCATCCCCCCCCCCTCGTTTGAACACCACTGTGCATTATCGTAGAGCCTATGTGAAATTACATGCTATGAGTAAATAGTAGAACCTATGGTCGTACCTCGTTATGGGACATATTTACCCTTCTGATAAATTTATGTTCTATTTACTGTTTGAAATTTAATATGGGTAAATGTTTTCTTTAATAATTTTATATTATTTGGTTGTTTTGAGGAGAGTATGGAGTAGAAAAAGTTGTTACTTTGTCCTTATGTTCGCTTTCTATTGCACTTTTTTTCTGCCTGTCTTAAAGATTTTCTCTAGAGATCTTTTTCCTACTATGTACATTTTAGCTTCAATTATTGTTTTTATATCATATACTATCATGTAATTCATTTTTATGTTTCTTTCCTTGAGTACCCAAATTACTTCTCAAAGTGGTATTTCTTTTGTTCTATATGAGTTATCCTACGGGTTTTTTTTAGCACATGTGGTGGGTGAAATGGACAAGGCCAGCCAATAAGAATTTCTTGTTATCGTTTTCGGTATGGGGATACTATAATCTTATTGTTATTAGTGGTCAACGTATATATCTGAATTGTAATATATGTCGGATGATGTTATTAAAATGTAAAACGCAAAGTTCATGTGATTTTTATTAATAATCACAGACAAAAAATGATATTATGGATCTATGTATCCATCCAAATATCGATGAGGTCGAACGTAATTAAACCGCCACACATACCTCACATGCTATGGGCGGAAAAAAAGAACATTCACATTTGAACAGATATCATTGTTTTTCCATACATGCCATATATTGTTTGGCTAATGAGGCGCGAAATTCGCTCCATAGAGGCTCCCTTCTGTTGCAACTATTGTAATTTCTTTAATCAAATAAGTGTAGAAGTTATGTGTTAGTAGGAATTCTGTAGCTAGAATGCTAAATCCATTGATCTCTTCTGTTGTAATGACTGTAGGCTATTTAAAAAATTCTTTAATACACAATGAAATTTCATGTCATCGTAGTGAATATGGATATAGGGCTTTGTACATCACACGTCACCCACTGAAATTGGGCAATTGCATGTGGTGTCATCAATATTGAATGCTTGTCCAGTGTCTTTAAGGTTATCCCTAGGTTTATGTGGAACTAAGGCCTGCACGCAAGTTGAATCTACCAAGATCCCAAAGTAGTCCTTCTCCCAATGACCTATGCAGCCACTATAGTCGTAGTTGGCAGGGGAAGATATTTTTTGTGGGACCTTTGGTGCAGAATGTTCTTATAGGGTATAATGGTGGATAATTTTCTGAAAGTTCTTTATGCTACAATGTTTTTACTTTATATAGCTCATTTGGATACCACAATCCAATAATTTTTATAGCTATCTGTAAACTCTGCTGTAGGATTTTGAGATAGTTCTCTATATGTGGTAGGATCATTTAACATATCCAGTGTTGGACAGGGATCTATATAAAAAACTAACATTGGATATGTTAAATGATCCTACCACATATAGAGAACTATCTCAAAATCCTACAGCAGAGTTTCAGATAGCTATGGAAAAAATATTGGATGTGGGTATCCAAATGGGAGCTATAAGTAAAACATTAGCAGAAAAACTTTTCAGAAAATACCCCATTACTCCTATATTACATTCTGCACCAAAGGTCCACAAAAATATCTTCCCGCCGCCACTACGACCTATAGTGGCTGGCATAGGGTCATTGGGAGAGCTACTGGGATCTTGGGTAGATTCGTACTTGCAGCCCTTAGTTCCACATATACCAGGATACCTCAAAGACACAGGACATGTCATTCAGATATTGGAGGACACCACATGGCAATCCAATTTTCAGTGGGTGACATGTGATGTAGAAGCCCTATATCCATCTATGATACATGAAGTTTCATTGTTTGCATTAAAAGAATTTTTAAATACCTACAGTCATTACAGAGAAGAGATCAAGGAGTTTATCATTTTAGCTACAGAATTCCTACTAACACATAACTTCTTCTTGTTTGATAAAAAATACTATTTGCAACAGAAGGGAGCCTCTATGGGGGCGAAATTTTCGCCCTCATTAGCAAACATATATATGGCATTATGGGAAAAACAATGTTTGCTGTCAGATGTGAATGTCTTTTCCTCCCATATCAGGTGGTATGGGCGTTTTATTGACGACCTCATCCTGATATGGGAGGGAGACAATGATACAATATCTGATTTTGTCGGATTTATTAATAAAAATCACATGAACTTGCGTTTTACATTTAAAACGCATCCGACATATATGGATTTTCTGGATATAACGTTGACCACTAAGAAGAATAAGATTATTGTATCCCCATACCGAAAACCAACAACAAGAAATTCATTATTGCTGGCCTCGTCATGTCACCCACCACATGTGCTAAAAAATATCCCGGTAGGGGAACTCATTAGAACAAAGAGAAATACCACTTTGGTAGAAGAATTTGGTACTCAGGAAGAAGAAACGATAAAAAGAATTAAAATGAGAGGATATGATACACAAACAATAACTGAAGCTAAAAACAAAGTAGAAAAAATTTCTAGAGAAAATCTCTTAAGACCAGCAGTGAAAAAAATCAATAGAAGCGAACATAGGCATAAAGTAACAACCTTTTCTACTCCATACTCTCCTCAATACAACCAAATAATAAAAATTATTAAAAAACATTTACCCATATTAAATTCAAACAGTAGAATGAACAAAATTTTATCAGAAGGGGTGAATTATGTTCCCAAACGAGGTACGACCATAGGTTCTACTATTTCTCCTAGCATGTACAGTTCATATAGCTCTACTGAGAATGCACAGTGGTTGCAAACGAGGGGAAACTATGGTTGCGGTCACAAAATTTGCATTAATTGCAAGCACATGAAAAACAGCAAAGAGTTTCAATCATATGTTACAGGAGAAAAATTCAATATAGAGCAATATATAAACTGTAACACTAAATATGTAGTGTACTTAATATCCTGCACTGAGTGCAAAATACAATATGTAGGCTGTACAACAAACAATCTTAAGACGAGAATTAGGCGACATCTATCAGATGCTAAAAATTTGGTGTGGAATATAAATATGTCAGCTGTGTCAAAACATTGTATCGATATCCATAACCATAGCACAGCTAGCCATTAATACTGTAAATGGGGGTATAGAAAAAGTTTTCTTTAACAGCTAAGAGGACGGTGACCACAAAAGGTTTTATGGCTTCTCATGACGAAGGGAAGCCTGGTGGATTTATTAAAATTAAGTAAAACACTGGCAAAAACCAGAAGGTCTGAATATAAAATACGATCTCCTATACCACTATTAAATAATCTATATACATAGTTATCCATGATCTGTATTGCTTTTAACATAGTTCAGCTTTTTTATGCAAAGGTAAAAAATTGAGTGTGAACAATAGCCTAAGTAGAGGGTTAGAACTAACCGTAAGTGAAGGAGTTAAATAGAAAATAGTAACGCCCTTATGCTGACCTATAAATGAATAGCATATTGGAGCAGACATCAAGCACAATGATTAAGATTTGATAGAAATCGAAACGCGTCGTGCATTGATCATCTGATCACTGTGGTACATCGGGTTACTACTCCCTGCCATGTTACACATATATTTTTAACATGTATCAATAAAGTAAATATATTTTAAAGAAAACAGCTGGCGAGTGGAGTTAATTGAAGCGATTAGTGCCGGAATCTGCAATAGCATGAACCTTTGAGAACAAGTCTGATTCTTAACCTGGATAGGAGTTACCAGGTGTCCGAGCACCGCAATACCAGGATTGAACAACAAAACGTAAGTGAGCTGTTTGCATTACTTTTTAATGTGCCGCTCACTGGATGTTTTTTCTTTTTCGGACCATTCTCTGTAAACCCTAGAGATGGTTGTGCGTGAAAATCCCAGGAGATCAGCAGTTTCTGAAATACTCAGACCAGCCCTTCTGGCACCAACAACCATGCCACGTTCAAAGGCACTCAAATCACCTTTCTTCCCCATACTGATGCTCGGTTTGAACTGCAGGAGATTGTCTTGACCATGTCTACATGCCTAAATGCACTGAGTTGCCGCCATGTGATTGGCTGATTAGAAATTAAGTGTTAACGAGCAGTTGGACAGGTGTACCTAATAAAGTGGCCGGTGAGTGTATATCATGAAACTATGGAAGTCTTCTTCCTGTAGTAAAAATAGGAGGAGAAACTTTACACAAGTGCGATGCGCAAACGCATAAGGTACGTACATAATAGAAGGTAAGTATACTAAACCTTCAACATCATATATAGCTGTAACCATAGGCCTGAACAACAATCCCCTAATAGGAACACACTCCAATGACACTGGTTATTACGTCCCTTGTGTGCTTCTAAGCAGGAGATCCAACAGACTCCTCATTGGAGTAACCATGTAGTGACTTGTTCGCAGTCCATTACCCTCAACCTCCTCCTATATGCACCACTTTAATTCACTGATATTGTGTTGACACTTAAAAAAGTGTCTGGCCACCGTGGATTCTCCAAGTTTCCTCTTTTTGCCACCTTTCTCATCATCTTTCTCTGAACATTCTAGCATTTTATTTTTATATACTCTGATTTGAGATCTGTGTTCATTTAGTCTAACCTTTATAGCTCTCGTTGTCTGTCCTATATACTGTATATTTTGCCACAGGGGCATTTCAACATGTAAACTAGATTACTGGTATTACACGTGAAAAAACCTTTAGTATACATTGGATATCTTTTTATTGGATGGCATATTTGTCCACTGGAATGCGATACCTGTAAGTACACGTTGACAAAAAATCTTCACCACAGGTTATGTGAATAGTGACATTATTTATTTGCTCCTACCTGTTAAAAGTTTACTCAATCTGCATATACTGATTTTTTAAAATAGAGAAGAAATTTAAACTACAGTTGTATGCTTGATCATTGATGAGTCGAAGCAGCTATTAAATGATTAAGATTGGCTTACTGTGTAGCCATATATATCAAGTGCAACTTTTTGGAAAGTTGTAAAAAAAGCTGGTGTAAAATGTAAGCCACAAAAATTTGAAAGAACACCACACATTGGGCCTCATGTATGAAAACTGTCTAAGTCTAAAACTTTCTTTGTTGCCCATAGCAACCAATCAGAGCTCTCCTTTTCATTTCATATAGAGCTCTCCATTCATTTCATATAGTCCTATTTGAGGATTGCTTGTTGTGTTCTTGGAGTGATTTTAACAAGATACCCACTTCTGGAGAGAATAGCACCAATCCTGTGCTAATAGTTTTTTCGGTTTTTAGTAATGCCTTTGTGAATTTTCCAGCTTCATGTGTCCTTATTACACATCTTCTAAGTCCTTTTTGCATCAAAAGTTGTTTGCATTAAGGTATATTATACACAAAACAATTATTGAGAAGAACAGATTTGTCAGTAAAGTTTAAACAAATGTATGAAAAATCCATATCACATGAGTGCATTTGTATTTAAATCAACCCAAATTTCAAGTAGGTGATCCAAATTTAAGTTAATTATGAAATTTTGTCTTTTTAAGCAGCAGTGGATTTCTTTTAAATCCACCACTGGCTTTGACGCAAAAAACTGCATTAGAAAATACCATGAAAATGATATGTTTAAGCCACGCTCTTCAGCAACTGCATCCAATCAAAACCATACTCACTATAGGCTGTGTTTTGAATTCATGCAGCCAAAGTGCTTATGCCCCCTATTGGTGAGTCAGTCTAAATCTATCCATGCACATTAGATACCTTTCAACCAAACATTGCTTAGTGTTTCTGTATTTTTACAGGTTTCCTTCTTGCATTGTGTCGGACCCATTGGACTACGCTGGCCTAGCAGTGGATTCATTTAGTTAAAAAATGGTCAAAAAGTAATGTCAGTGAGTATTTATTTATGTATTTTTTAACCATTTTATTACAGTATAATTAAAGGGGTTGTCTCTCTACAAAGATTAGCTTTCAAGCTTTCTTTTTAGGGAACATTAAATCAAGAGTTTTTTCCGCATACATTCCTCTTTTGATTTTTCCCTGGTCAGTAGATGAGGGAGATTTTATCTTCTCTGAATGCACACGTTTCCCTTGTTACAGTTCTGCCCTCCACTTTTCTCTCTGCTCTTTGTCTTATCTGAATGCAGGGAGTGACGGCACACAGGATGACTTTTAATTGTTTACTTGAGCTTTGTAACCCTCTGCACAATAGATTACATCTCCTGCAGTCATATCAGTGCAAGTAGAAGAGCTTGGAATATAAAACTCATATGGTAACCATTGCTATAGAACCACCCACAACCCAAGCAAGAAGAGTGAGGAAGCATGGATCTGAAGCTGCCTGTGGCCAGGTGCGTAACAAGAAATGGCAGGGCCCCATATCAAACTTTTCAAAGGGGGCCTCCCCTCCCAGTCTGTAAAAAAAAAAAAAAAAATCCCGCACTTACCTGTCACACGCCGGACACATCCTGCACTTACCGGTCCCATGCCAGACTCATCCTGTACTTACCAGTCACACGCCGGATACGTCCCGCACTTACCGGTCACATGCCGGACACATCCCGCACACTGGTCACACGCTGGACACATTCTGCACACACCGGTCACACGCCGGACACATTCTGCACACACTGGTCACACGCTAGACAAATTCCGCACACACCGGTCACACGCTAGACACATTCCGCACACACCGGTTACATGCTAGACACATTCCGCACACACCGGTTACATGCTAGACACATTCCGCACACACCGGTTACATGCTAGACACATTCCGCACACACCGGTTACATGCTAGACACATTCCGCACACACCGGTTACATGCTAGACACATTCCGCACACACCGGTCACACGCCAGACATATCCTGCACACACCGGCAGGGCCGCCATACAGGGGGTACAACCAGTACTCCCGTATGGGGCCCGGTGGAATAAGGGGGCCCACGGCAAGCGGGCCCCCTTATTCCTCACGGCAGAGCGGGGCCCGGCGGCGCAGCCGCCGAACCAGGCTCCGCCTGGCCCACAGTGTGGGCCCCGAGCTCCTGCGGGCCCCGGAGGCAGTGCCATCGCTCCCCGGGGCCCGGCCGCGCATCCGGTCTCTGAACGCCCGGGCCCCGCGTCCCGAGCGCTCAGAGATCGGCCCGGGAGTTGGGGACTGATGTCCCCGACTCCCGGGGCTGCGCGGTTTCAGCGGAGCACAGCGCCACTAGCGCTGCGCTCCGCTGATCTCCCTGGCAGGCTGAAGGTGTTAGGCCTTCAGCCTGCCGGACGCCGGCCCCTACTGCTGACGTAGGCGGCACAGTGACGTCACTTCACCGCGCCGCCTATGCAGGGAGCACGGAGCGGCCGGGAGGGGGAGCGAGGCTCAGGTAAGTGACTGATTTGTTTTTTTTTATATATATATAAGGGGGCCCTGACTGCTGCCTACATCTAAAGGGGGCCCTGCTGCTGCCAACCACTAAAGGGGGCCCTGACTGCTGCCTATATCTAAAGGGGGGCCCTGCTGCTGCCTACAACTAAAGGGGGCCCTGACTGCTGCCTACAACTAAAGGGGGCCCTGACTGCTGCCTATATCTAAAGGGGGCCCTGCTGCTGCCTACAACTAAAGGGGGGCCCTGCTGCTGCCTACAACTAAAGGGGGCCCTGACTGCTGCCTACAACTAAAGGGGGCCCTGCCTGCTGCCTACAACTAAAGGGGGCCCTGACTGCTGCCTATATCTAAAGGGGGCCCTGGCTGCTGCCTACAACTAAAGGGGGCCCTGACTGCTGCCTACAACTAAAGGGGGCCCTGGCTGCTGCCTATATCTAAAGGGGGCCCTGGCTGCTGCCTATATCTAAAGGGGGCCCTGGCTGCTGCCTATATCTAAAGGGGGCCCTGCCTGCTGCCTATATCTAAAGGGGGCCCTGACTGCTGCCTAAATCTAAAGGGGGGCCCTGGCTGCTGCTTATATCTAAAGGGGGCCCTGGCTGCTGCCTATATCTACAGGGGGCCCTGGCTGCTGCCTATATCTAAAGGGGGCCCTGACTGCTGCCTATATCTAAAGGGGGCCCTGACTGCTTCCAATAACTAAAGGGGGCCCTGACTGCTGCCGATATCTTAAGGGGGGCCCTGTCTGCTGCCTATATCTAAAGGGGGGCCCTGGCTGCTGCCTAGGGCCTTTAAACTAAAGGGGGGCCCGGCTGCTGCCTACAACTAAAGGGGGCCCTGGCTGCTGCCTACAACTAAAGGGGGCCCTGGCTGCTGCCTACAACTAAATGGGGCCTCGGCTGCTGCCTAAACTAAAGGGGGCCCTGCTGCTGCTACAACTAAGGGGGGCCCTGACGCTGCCTAACCTCTAAAGGGGGGCCCTGATTCTGCCTACCATCTAAAGGGGGGCCCTGTCTCTGTCTAACCTCTAAAGGGGGTCCCTGACTCTACCTAACCTCTAAAGGAGGGCCCTGACCGCGTACAAACTAAAGGGGACTCATGGCTAGGTACCCACCAACCTACCTGGGGCTGGCCTACCAACTTATCCGGCGGGTGTCTACCTACCTAAATAGGGCCTATCTAATTACCTGGGGCCCTGCCTATTTGCCTACCTACCTGGTAATATAATTGTTAGGGGAGCAGCCCATAGCTGTTGCATTATCTCCAGGGGGGTTAGTCCTCTCCCCACCCTCCAACCCCTTAGGATACTAGACCTGTAAGTTATGGCTTGTACCCGCTCTCCCACCCCTGGGAAGTTTGTACAGAGGTGGGAATAGGTAAAGAGATGCTGGAAAATTGAGGATTCTAAGATATTTGTGTGTCATTTCTGCAGGGATGAGCTGTAGCCGGGACAAGTCCTCATGGCGGTGTGGAACGGATGCAGAAGAAAAGGGAATAAGAACGACTCAAGAGAAGAGAACGACTCCTCAGATATGACGTCTCTGGTGAGTCCCTGATTTCAGCGGTTATTTTGCTTCTATATTGGATCAGTGCTGTATTCACTGTAATGTGATGTAACCTGAGCTGGTGTCTGACCTCTATGTGGTCTCTATATGGTGGTGTTGTAGGTTATACCTGAGCTGGTGTCTGACCTCTATGTGGTCTCTAATTGGGGGTGTTGTAGGTTATACCTGAGCTGGTGTCTGACCTCTATGTGGTCTCTATATGGTGGTGCTGTAGGTTATACCTGAGCTGGTGTCTGACCTCTATGTGGTCTCTATATGGCGGTGTTGTAGGTTATACCTGAGCTGGTGTCTGACCTTTATGTGGTGTCTATGTGATGATGTTGTAGGTTATACCTGAGCTGGTGTCTGACCTCTATGTGGTCTCTATATGGAGGTGTTGTAGGTTATACCTGAGCTGGTGTCTGACCTCTATGTGGTCTCTATATGGTGGTGTAGTAGGTTATACCTGAGCTGGTATCTGACCTCTGTGGTCTCTATATGGCAGTGTTGTAGGTTATACCTGAGCTGGTATCTGACCTCTATGTGATCTCTATATGGAGGTGTTGTAGGTTATACCTGAGCTGGTGTCTGACCTCTATGTGGTCTCTATATGGCGGTGTAGTAGGTTATACCTGAGCTGGTGTTGGACCTCTATGTGGTGGTGTTGTAGGTTATATCGGCTCCAGTATAATGCCAGCGTACATGTGTCCCTGATTGACCCTGTGATAGGAGGTACACTTACTTTCTTGCTGATGTTTATTTTAGAAGGTGGTGAGGTGCGTGACCAAAGGGAAACATGGAGGGGGATAGTGTTGGCTTGGGGGGTGGGTATTGTATGTGGGCTGGTGGGGGTGGATATTGTATGTGGGCTGGTGGGGGGAGTGGATATTGTATGTGGGCTGGTGGGGGGAGTGGATATTGTATGTGGGCTGGTGGGGGGAGGATATTGTATGTGGCTGGTGGGGGGAGCGGATATTGTATGTGGGCTGGTGGGAGGAGGATATTGTATGTGGGCTGGTGGGGGAGTGGATATTGTATGTGGGCTGGTGAGGGATATGGATGGAGCTACTTAGCCCTGTGTCTATGATATGTGAGACAGACAGACATGTGACGCACTTGCTATTGTACTACACAATACCGTTCTTTTTTGCACACTGTATTATGTGGTAAAATGGGCGCATTTATGTCCGAGAGGCCGTTTTTTTGCTGGGGGCGGGGCGATCGGGTTGCTGGGGGCGGGGTTTACATGGGGGGGCCCAGGTGCTTCAGCTGTATGGGGCCCTGAAATTTCTGTTGGCGGCCCTGCACACCGGTCACACGCTAGACAAACGTTAAACACATCCCATACACACCGGTCACACACCAGACACGTACTGATATTTCTGATATTAGTGGACAGCAATCCTTTTTTACACAATAGATTTTACTTCATGTTTTTTTTATGGGAGCTTCACCCTGCAGAGAAAACTGGTCACTTACATAGATATTACATACACACGTATCACAGACACCAAGAAACATATATATTCATACACAGATATATATTCATACACACACATCTATACATACAGTCACATCCCTATACACACACACACACACACACACACACTTACCTGTATGCAGTGCAGTCGGCTCCCTCATGCAGTCCAGACATCTCAGAAAGACACAGAGTGGGGAAGGGGGGATACATGGCAGCAGCTTCCTGCAGTGAGCTTCTCTCTGCCCCAGCAGTGCAGACACCCCTCCTCCACCATCCCGACTGTGCACTGAAGTGAGGGAGCTGATCTCTTAAGATGCTTTTAAGCAGCCCCGTGGAGCTGTGAGGTGACCGGGCTGCTCCCTAGTGACACTACTTATCTTATGACAGGGCCTGGCAGGAAGTTTCTGTTTGCTGGCAGTCGGGCCCCCAAAGAGTGCGCGTCCTGTAGCAGTTGCAATGGCAGCTATGGCGGTAGTTCCGCCACTGCCTGTGGCTCTATGAAACAGCATGGTGAGACAACCCCTTTAATGAAAGTATCTGACAGACATCTCTCAATTACTGTAGCTAGGGCTTGGTGTCAGACAGTGGTGTTTTTTTTGTTGTCACCCCCAGTCTGACACTAACCCCCTCTCACCACTAACTTGGTACAAAATGCATCAGGGGTACTGGGAAGAGCAGAGTTACCAATAGGAGCAGATCACCTGAAACCTGCTGCTGGGGCGACCGTGGGTTGGTATTTTTAGTGTGGGAAGGGACCTATATCCATGGACCTTCTGTTCCTGATAGAATCAGTGCGCAGATATTTGTTTTAGCTTGGTGGGCTATCAAAAAAGGGAGTCAACCCTCTTTTTATCATTTTTTATTTTTGAAAACTAGATTTTTTTGAAGGGATATTCTACTTCTTTTACAATGTTCCACACAACAATAAAATAAAAATAATCTGAACTTTCCTCTTCCATGCCTCTGCAGCACCAGTGTCCCCTGCCAGTCACTCACTGATGAGGTTTCGTTCATGACTAACCTCACTGTGATCCAGTCACTGGCCTCAGCGATGAGGTGCCATACATGAGAGCAGAAAACGCTGAGGCCAATGGATGGATTATGTTCATGTGAGCCATGAACAGAATATCATAAGTGAATAATGGGTGGGAGGCACCAGAGCCCCAGCGCCAATGGGAGAGGGAGGTACAGGTTAACTTTTTTATGGTATAGCAGTAGGTTGGTGGTGGTTAAAGATTTTAAAGTGGGAGAGCCAGTGTGAACTGCAGATTCTGACTAAAATCAATGGGAAGAAAATCCCATGCAGTTTTCACACAAATTAAACAAAAAAGAAAAACTCTATGTAAGCATACCCTAAAAAATGTATAGGCATAACCCTGCCTCAGGCACTGTGCATTGTAATTTCAATGATAAACGAGTTTTGCGGCATGAGGTTCCTGATGAAGCGCTGGTACTAGTGTGAAACGCGTAGAGCCCTGTAATGCTTTTAGTGCTTTTAATGCACAATAAATAGGATAACTATATTCCTGCTTTTTCCTTGTTTTTACACTTATGAGCTAATTTAACCCCCTGCTGTGGAGCCAGCGTCGTGCCCTTGTTTTGCTTTACTCAGTTGTGGCATGAAAATGTATGTGCCGCAAATATGTTGTGTGAACATACCCCATCTGGTCCGTAGTTTCCCGAGACCAGTGATACATTGTTTCTAGAATCTGATTTGCATGTCAGGCTGTTTTTTTTTCCCAATTGATTTGACTACTTTTCTACACTGTGACAGTGAGGAATATGCTGTTACATGCCAAATCATGTTACACTTTATATACTACTGAAAGTACACCTATTGGTGTAATAATTTCATATGTAAAGTGCAAAGGAGATGTTCATCTAAGTTTCAGAAAAAAAAGATTGACATTATTATAGGAATATATTTTGCTTTAGATTTTTTTGTTTTTGCTGTAGTTTCCACATAAATAAATAGGCATTAATGTAGTTTCCATGTTAAAAAATAGGAGGCATTAGTTTCGGAGTAACTCCGGTATATGGAAAAAATACCAACAAGAAAAAAACACTTGGCCACTGATCTCAGAGATCCGTGTAGCCAACAGATATTGTATGTGTACATTCAGCATAAGTCTAGGTTCAGATAAAAAGCACTTGGTAGATGTTAATGATATATTGAAAAACTGGCCTGTACATGTGATCTATCTATCTATCTATCTCACATGTACAGGCCAGTTTTTCAATATATCATTAACATCTACCAAGTGCTTTTTATCTGATTTTATATATCTATCTATCTATATATATTTAATCCGTCCCCACTCAAAGGTCGATGGCCTGAGCTGCGGTTTCACGGTCCACATGGGCGCAGGAAGACCCCTGAACAGCTGGAAGAGATCCATTTACCTACACCGATGAAACAGAACTCTGTCAGCCCAGTAGACTGCCGCCAGTTCCTTGTTAGTTATAAGCCTGGTCCATTACAGACTTATAATCAGCCCAGGGTAGCAATATATTCAAGACCAAGAAAACGGACAAATGATTCAAGTGATCGAGACAACAGAACGGCTCAGGATCAAATTTTAAGTATTTATTTGCCTCAAGGACACACTAAACAAACAATAAATACATTTGGGGATACAGCTATACATATAGTGGCCAGAGGTGCAAATACAGATAGTGTATGGGTACACACAAAACAAGCAGCAAGATGTGTTGAGTTACTTTAGGTTAGCTTGGCGCATGGCACACATAGGGGGTGAATGCAGCCTGCTGGTCCTGGAAGCTCCTGGTACGGTTGGCATAACCATCCTGCCAATAGAGATGGGCCATCACTGTTAACTATACTGGGACATCCCACATCACACCCCTGTCACACCCCTAGGACGGTCTACATGCTCCACCCTCCAGGGTCATACTGGTTTTAGCCTCAGCACGGTAATGTTGCAGGGTCACAGCATAGGTATCATCAGAACCAGGTGAGTCCAAGCTACAAACACTGGGTTGCTGCTCTGTTCCTGGTACCAGTTTCCCGTTTCTCCCTTCCCGTTGGTCCTATAAGCGAGGAAGTGACAGCTATGCGTGTGGGGCGCTTTAATATTTACAAATATGGCATCGGGGTGTTCTTGGGACCTACAGTTGTTCCATAATTCTTTATGGAACTTTGGCACTGGGTGTCTGCCAAATCTCCTTTTATGCTTTGCCCTTGGAGCAACTGCCTGGCAAGGTCAAACGAAATTAATGAAAAACCTTTGAGGCTCGACTCCCTGTTAAGGGTGGCTTCCTCTGCATCAAATGGCTGACTGATTGAGTGAGCTGGTGATTTCCTGTGGGAGCAGATTCTGAGTGAGGCCTGTTTCATGTGACTGCAGGGGAAGTTACAAGAACTGGGGTGAAATTACAAAAACTGGGGGGTGACTTTTTTCATTATCCTCACAATATATATATATATATATATATATATATATATATATATATATAGATACACACTCACCGGCGACTTTATTATGTACACATGTCCAACTGCTCGTTAACACTTAATGTCTAATCAGCCAATCACATGGCGGCAACTCAGTGCATTTAGGCATGTAGACATGGTCAAGACAATCTCCTGCAGTTCAAACCGAGCATCAGTATGGGGAAGAAAGGTGATTTGAGTGCCTTTGAACGTGGCATGGTTGTTGGTGCCAGAAGGGCTGGTCTGAGTATTTCAGAAACTGCTGATCTCCTGGGATTTTCACGCACAACCATCTCTAGGGTTTACAGAGAATGGTCCGAAAAAGAAAAAACATCCAGTGAGCGGCAGTCCTGTGGGCGGAAATGCCTTGTTGATGCCAGAGGTCAAAGGAGAATGGGCAGACTGGTTCGAGCTGATAGAAAGGCAACAGTGACTCAAATAGCCACCCGTTACAACCAAGGTAGGCAGAAGAGCATCTCTGAACGCTCAGTACGGCGAACTTTGAGGCAGATGGGCTACAGCAGCAGAAGACCACACCGGGTGCCACTCCTTTCAACTAAGAAAAGGAAAACTGATGGCTCCAATTGCCCAAGCTCATCGAATTGACAGTAGAGATTGGAAAAAACGTTGCCTGGTCTCGAGTCTCGATTTCTGCTGCGACATTCGGATGATAGGGTCAGAATCTTGGGTCAACAACATGAAAGCATGGATCCATCCTTCCTTGTATCAACGGTTAAGGCTCGGTGGTGGTTGGTGTCATGGTGTGGGGAATATTTTCTTGGCACTCTTTGGGGCCCCCCTTGGCACCAATTGAGCATCGTTGCAATTGCAACACCTTGTTGAATCTATGCACGAAGGAATTGAGGCAGTTTGAGGCAAAAGGGGGTCCCTCCACCCGTGTTGACTAGCATGGTGTACCTAATAAAGTGGCGGTGGAGTGTGTATAAATATATATATATATATATATATATATATATATATAAATAATGTATATGTATTATATATATATATATATATATACGATATCTATTATATTATATTTTACATATATATATTTTTTTGTGAGGATATATATATATATAGTATATTATATATT
Source organism: Phyllomedusa bahiana (assembly GCA_025379985.1). Lineage (NCBI taxonomy): Eukaryota > Metazoa > Chordata > Amphibia > Anura > Hylidae > Phyllomedusa > Phyllomedusa bahiana. Next base: position 14,504 of record JAODAL010037861.1, on the reverse strand, counting down.
ATATATTTATATTTATATATATATATATAATATACTAATATATATATGTTGTTTTATATATTTATTGTCGGCAGGTCTTTAGACAGTTGTATGTTTTTCTGTGCAGACGTGCACGAGGAATATGTTCTCGTTGGTGGGAAGGCAAATGTTTGTGTCATAGCCATTAGGTTGCTGACACATGTAGCTTAAGTGTTAGGTGGGTGGCTGTTCCTGTGTTTTAGGAACAGGTTTTTGTTAGGTTTCTGGTGGAACCTATTTCAAAGCCTGTTACTTCAGGTGATCAGGGGGTGTGGTCACCTGAGCTGTCTGGAGCTTGGGAGGTAGCGACAAAAGGTGCAAAAGGATATGGTAGGCTCTTACCCTGCAAGGCTTTAGAGAAGCCTAAACTGAACGTTGAGAGTACAGTATTGGTGGTACTGGTCAATAGGTCCAGACCATGTCAGAGAGGGTTCTCTGTGTATTTAGTTAGTGGCCAGACGGCCGAGGTTTTTATTATTTTGGTGCAGTTTGCGTGGTATCTTGTGCCTGAGAATAAAGCCTGGCTATGGCCAGGGTTTTTAACAGAAGCCTGGTGCAGAGTGCCATATGTTGCGTTTGTGCCAACCGTCTAACAAAAGGACAGTGATCCATGAGCTAAAAGACTCCCAGGACGGTCCAAGATAGTGTCTGAGAGCTAAGTGTATGTTTAATAAATATATGTATATATCTTAAAAGAGTTGTCTCATTACAAGCTTTCAGCCCACTTCAATGTTTTTAGCAGCAAAGGATTTTTGAATTGAGAGACGTGCTTCTTCTCTGCCTTATTCTCCTCCCTCTTCCCCCCCCCCCCTCCCCTCAGCACACAGACAGCTCTCCTCCTTCTATACAGCAAGGGGGGGGGGCCAAGGGGGTTTGCTGCCAGAGTTAACACTGTGTGTGCCTGCCTAGGTCTGTTGCAGGCTCCTGGATCAGCTGTATTGTCAGCCCCAGGGAAACAGCAGAGAGAGGGCTGATCTTATGAGTGCGGAGCCCAGAGGTTGTGATGAAGCTGGGTATGCTAATTGCAGAGCAAGGGGATGTAAGGTTCCCATACCCCCTGCTATAGCATACACCAACTCCAGCAACAAACAGACCCTGTCAGAACAGACCACAGGGCAGCGTGAAGTGTACTAATACTCAGGAGTGTGTCACTAGTACAGCAGAGCATGGAAGCGTTCACATGCCCCTGAGATCTGTTCTATGAAGTATAGTCATCAGCTCCACAGTCACATCATGTTTATTGTAAACACAGGGTCACTGCTGTACATCATATTGATCAGCCTCCACCTCTGCTCTCCTCAATCTGTGTAGAGAACAGGGAGGAAGCAGGCTACACAAGGTTTTAAAAGCTCTTATGTAATACAAGCAGATTATTAAATGTTGCTAAAGTTACCAAACGTGTATTAAAAGTCCCTTAAATACAAGACTCAATCTGTAACATCTCGTTTCTTGCGTTTTTAGTAGTATTGGCATCCATTGCTGGTGGCTAGGATCTCATTCATACAAAAACAACGTATCCAAACTGCGATACTGCGACCGCCATAGACCGGCTACTCAATTCTTGAGAGATACTATTCTGACAGCGCTGGGTGACGCAGGGGCGCGAACGTTTCGGGGGAACCCTCCCCCCCTTCTCAAGCACGCGCTGCTAGCGTTACATTATGCTTTTATAGGTAAGCGCAAAGATCTTACACTTTGCATTTCCACAATTGCGGCTGAGTAGAAAACTGGCTTTAACCAATGCTATATCAATTTATAAAAAAAGCTCTATGTCCCAACGCTCGTCATGCCAGCTGGCGCAAGTGTGTTTAATTCATATATTCCATCTTGTTTCCATGTTGCAAAGAAGCCTTTCAACTGATTCTCCTTCTTCTAACACTAACTTCTTCCATTACAGCCATCTAAGATCATGAAACATTATGATTGCTTTCGAAAAAATGTCTAGCGAAGCTAGTTCTCCCCAAACTTCTTACTACCCTCACTCTGTATACTGACTTAATTCCTTCAATGCACAGTCTACTATTGCTGCGATGCTTGTTGAGCCTGGTTTTTACACTCCTCTTTGTCTGTCCCAATACGCTTTCCACAAGGGCACTTCAATACATATCGCGTTTTTTTGTATCGCATGTGAACGGCTCCTTTAATGGGTATGTTGCTTACATTAGTTGGATGTGTTATTTGTGGGCCTTTCAGTAGTGCGCGCAATTCTCGTCAGTTTGTACAAGGGGTAAGTCCCCTTTTTTTCTGGATTTAAAAAACAACCCTTTTCTGCCTGTTTTCCCGTTTATATCACTTATAACTATTTGACTACATATTGTGCATCCTTATGATTTTAATGTGGAAGATCTTTAAATATTTTTACAAAACTACTATCGCTCTTAAATATAATCATTGTTTTTTGATTACTCTTTTTATCATTTCACTATGGGTTCATAAGTACTTATATATGCAAGAGCTCACTCTTTATCTTTTTTCTGTGTCTATTACGCATAAAGTAAAGCGATCTTTTCACCTATTTCTTGTGCTATCCCCTTCCATTGTATCCTATCATACCTCTTTCTTCAAATTTTTTAATTAATTTTCTGACTCTGTTCTTTGATACAATTTGCTTGGTGGAACAAATTCCCCTACTCTTGAAAATTTGGCCTTTCACTATGCTGAAATATTTTTGGTGCATGAAAACTTTTTTTGTGCGAACGTTTTTCCCTCTCAGTTGGCTTGGTAAACAGGTAGTAAAAAAACCATAGTGACTTTCTTGACCTCAATCAGGTAGTGGTGACTCCTTGTCCATTGGGGCAGTAAAATAAATAAGAGGAGAATTTTTTAAATGTTCCCAAAAAGTTTAAAGGGTTTTTTTTCCTTCCTCTCCACTGTCAGAATAGTATGCATTAAAGATGGAGTAGCTGGGCTTGGGTGCAGTTTGCATTTTGGGAAAAAACGTGTTTTTAATGTTCCCTGCCACCTGTATGGATTGAAAATATACTAAAAGCAAGTAACGAGTGTTACAGATGAGTCTTGTATTTAGGGGGATTTTTAATAAATGTTGAACTTTTGCAACATTTTTGTGATTACTTGAGCTTTAAACCGAGGTTGGGACCCTCCTTTCACAAAAGGAGTGGTGGCGGTAAAAAAATTTTTCTCTGTACAGTGTTGAAAACACACGGGGTTTTAATCCAGGGCAGCACAGAAAAAAAGGCCAGACCCCTCCCCTCCCCCCATACAGAAGATACTGTGCGGAGAGGCTCTGTGCTCGACCTGTATTAGGTTAAACGAGAGTCATAGATGACCCCCGTGAGAAAAAAGATAAACAGGTCCTTTTGTATAGAGTTTTTGGAAGCTATGTACTACTACTACGGGCTAATTTCAAAATCGTAGGGTTTGTAATGAACAATTTGAAAAGTGCTTGTTTTTAAAAGTCTTTTAATTAAAACTCAATCATTTGGGGAAACCCCTCCTTTAAGTTGTGGATCAAATGTAATTTTTTTAACAAAAAAAAAAAAAATCTGGCCTCCTCCACCCTTAATAGCAGCCATTCCCCCTTTTTTCCCCTCACCATGACACCCCACAAGGGGTTGTTATGGAGGGGGAAAAGTGTCTTTTAGTTACCGGTTTAAACCGGTAAATTAAAATTTGTGTTTTTTTTTAATCTTTATGTAGTATTTTATAGATAAAACTAACATTGTACAAAAAAAGGCTTTTTTTGTTGGGATGTGGTGCTGTTTCAGCCCCTATAATGCTGTACATAAAATTCTGGCGGGTATACCCCCCCTTCCCTTGCCCAGGTTTAAAAAAAAAGAAAAACCTCTTTGTTCTTGGTCCTGGTTTGGTCCTTCCTTGGTTTTGATTGGTTGACAGATCTGTTTGCCCATCCGTTTCTTCTTTTTTTTGTTTTCTTTGGGGTTTAGAAAGAAGCTTGCTCTGAGGGTACTGGGGGGTGATGTTGGGGGGTTTTTCCAGCGTGTTGGTAAATGAAAACCCTGTGAATGGGCCCTGGTGTTTTGCTGAAATAGAGTTTTTGTTACCCTTGCTGCTTCGTCTTTCAAGATTGTGGTTGGAGCCCACGGGTGTTTTTTTGCTAAAAGAAGGAAAGGTAAGGCGTGTCAGTACCAAAAACAATAGAATAAATTCTGGGAAATGCTAAGTAGTTATCAAAAACCCTATTGTTACTACAAGGGAAAAACGGTGTTTTTTCTTTTGAAAATCCAATATTAAAGAAATTCGAAACATTGAAAAGGTGGTTTCTTCAAAAAAAGCCACTTTTTGCCCAAGGGTTGTGTGGGGTATTGAGGTCAGCTATTCCTTAAAATGGTGTTGCAATTTAAGGGGACAGTTATAAATAATAAAATCAATCCTATTCCTCTTATCGGCCCTTAGGAAAAAATGAAATATAGGTAAAGCTAAAATATATACGGTTTTAGAGGAAAGTAAATTTTTTTTTTTTATTTTATGGTGCAGGAACATATGGGGTGCACAAAAGGGTTTCCACCGGTCCCAATCGTACACGGGAAAAATATGGGCTCTGATTCACCATGGACTCCTGACCCCGGGAGGATTTTCCCCGGAGGAGTCCAATAAAAAAAAAATATTTATAATTAAATTACAGCTTAAATACCAAAAATCAAACTGTCAGTTATTGTTTTTAGGGATGTCCCCCGGCACGGTTTGGGGCCCGGTTTTTAGGGGTTGTGGTTTTGCGAACCGTCTAAAAAAAAAGTCCCAAAAAAAACACACCGGGCTTCTAGGGAAAAAACCCGTGCAGCAGTCCCCACTGCTGGGTTTTCTGCCGGGGGTTTTTTCAAAACCGGTCCCCCCGAAAGACTTTGAAAACTTTAAATTCTTCTGTCCGGGTTTTTGGTGGAATTAAACATGGGAAGGGGGGGGGTTTTTCTGCTCATGCGGAGGAAGTAAACCCCCCTCCCCTTCCCTCTCCCGCGGCCCGTATGTATGCCCACACAAACGGAAAAATACAGTGGATAAACCGACCGGTATTTGTCTCTGACGTGCAAACCCCCCTTATAGACTAGTTATTTGATTTAAATTCTATATGCTTGCGGAACAGGAAAAAATCGGTTTGGTTTTACCGACCGGTATTTGTCCTTTTTTCGTGCTGTGAAAAAGGCCGCTGGGGGGACTTTTCTTCCGTTTGCAGAGAAAAGCCCTCCCCCTTTCCATAGAATATTCATTTCTGCCCAAAAACCCGGAGGAAAAGAACGAACTTTTTCTATGTTTTTTGGCCCCCGGCTGTCTGAAAAACGCCGGGCGGAAAATGTGCGTGGGGTGCCGACGGATTTTCCATAAAGGTCCATGATAAAGTCTTTACCGGTTTGCACCCAAAAAACTGCTGAAAAACTGGCTAAAAAAAATTGCCCGGGGGGGCAGTCCAAGGGTGTTTTAACAGCACAGTTTGGGTTTGAGTTTTAGCTGCCTCCAAAAAAACTCCCTTTTTCCCAGCAAGCTGTTTCAGTTCTAAATTGTTAGAAAGGTTTTCGAAAGTAATAAAATTAAATGTGTTTGAAGTTTGTGGATAAAACTCTAATTGATTACTCTTTTTCCAAAACTTTGGAAGGGGAAAAAGTAGTGGAATAAGGCAGTTTATTGGAGCGCAGTTATATCGCCCCAAAACTCGCTGTGTAAAAGCCCCCTTGGGCTTGCCCCCATGGCCATGGTTTTACCGGTTTTTCAGACAGTTTTCGGTTTTGAAAACTTTCTAAAAAGGGTGAAACTTTTTTATGCCTTTAATAAAAAAAACGAAAATGTTCGGGGGAATATAGACTGTTCTATACTCCGGGGGAACGAATCGGTTTTCCCGCACCCTTTAATGTATGGGCGCCATGAACCCGAAATCTGATGCGGTTTTTGTAAAAAAATCCACGAAAAAAAAAAGCAGGCAGCACAGTCCAGCAAAGTAAATCCCGTAGATTATGGACAGCTTTTTCACTCTGCTGTGTGGACCTCAAGCTTAAAGTAAAAATACAGAGGGTGGGGGTTATGTCAGGGCAGGGCAGCGGGATTTGGGTTTTCCCATAAAAAAGCATTGAACCTTCCCCCATAGGGGAAAAAAAATTTGCAGTTTTGCACTGGTTTTTAGTTTTGATCTTGTTTTTTTGGCGTTTATCATGTGATATTAGTAACATGTTATGTTTATTCTGCTGGTCAGTATGAGTCTGCACATACCAAATTTATATATATATATATAGTTTTGGTCATAACCTTTTTTATTTGTACTATTTCAAGGTACATTTCCCTTTTCCACTTTTAATTTTAATTTTTGGGGGAAGGAGATGAAAAACAACACATAATTCTGGCTTTTTTGGGTGGTAATTTTTTTTTTAAATTTTAAAATGATTTTTCACTTTTTTTTAAAAACTCTCCTGGGTATTGTAAAGATTTTGCTAGCATAAAACCTATGGTATTATGTCTGAAATATTTGCCCTATAGGATTTCCCATTAAACCCTGCCTCTTTTCAAAGGTGACTTCAGTGGAGTAAATGAAACCTCAGAAGTTTCTGTAAAGTAAAAAATGGGGATAGAAAGTTTTGCAGGAGACTTCTCACCCCAAATATTACATAACAAGTAAATAGTTTGTTCTCCTTGGGGCTTTCATTGGTAGGCAGGGTGCAGTACACCAGGAGAAAAAAGAATTTGCGGACAATGTCGCTGCCGACCCCCATGCCATGGGAACCAACCGCAGCCAAAGCAATTCTGCCCCAAAATACTTGGCAGTGCCACGCAACCATGGTCCCAAAAAATCACCCAAGGCCATGTATAAGCCAGGAAGAAAGAAAAGCCCAAATGCCTGCACCAAAGTGGCCATCATCAAAAAGCACACTTATTACCATATGTTTATAAAACACTTTTTAACATGTTTTAATACAAACAAGCTTTTTAGACCATGAAAATAAAACCCCAACATTTACACGGCACGTGTTATTTAAAAAACCCACACTATATACACATTCTTGCTATATATCCACACATAGTATATAATAAACACTATTTTAAATATACACACCTTACAAATACATATTTAAAACCAGGGGGGCCGTTTGTTTTTGGAGGGCCCCATGCTCCTTCCACAATCCCACAAACGGGATTTCCCAACGTTACAAAGTGGGCCCTCACTCTCAAAACCACAACCCATGCTCTCCTCCACAACCCCCTAAGGTCGGGTGTTTTTTTTCCCCTCCACAGGGGGGGCCTCCTGGCAGCCTGAAGCCTGTTCTTTTTACCAAGTATGTGAAAAAAGGAGTCCGCAACTGGTTGGCCCCTTGTTTCACATTTCGATTTGGCCCTGTCGGCAGTATTACTATGCTGACGGGGTTGGCTTTAATCTTTTTGTGACTAATTTGAAAAATAAAGTGGAAAAAACAATAACTTTGCTGACCCTTTTTTAAAGATGTTCTTCGCCTCCAAAGTTTGGAAACCCTTTATTGTCGTCTTTGGGATTGGACTTGCTGGTATCAATGTTCAAAATGATGCAAATGATACCCGTCACTCCAGCGTTATATTCCTCTCCGCCGCTTCAGGGGCCCTGAAGCGTGGTGTTCCCGATTTTCAGTCGCTGTTCGGTACCTAATTTTTTCAAGCGCGACCCAAAAACGGCAATCTTTATATGGCCGTTTCAGCCATAAAATGTTAGCGGTTAAGATCCCCGGGAAGAAGAAAAAACATTGATTTTTTTTATTTCTTTAAAACTATCGTGTATAAACCATTGGTTCAGGTAATGGGCACTGTTCTCCAGAATGATTATGATCTGTGCATACTGCACTCGTTTATGTTGGTGCTATATCAGCAAAACGAAATAAAATCTATTCTGACCGGTGGTGATGCCCCTTTGAATGCAGGTATTGAAGCCCCACAAATTCTGCGGTAGAATTGGACAAAGAGGAAAAATGAAGAAAAATAATTAATTAATGAGAAACTCTCGATAGCTAATTAAATTTTGACTAAAAGGTTTTATAATATTTTTCAATTTTATTTTATTTAAAATATATATATATTTTTATTTTATATATTTTATATAATTTCACTGGACTTATGCACATCATACTTTTTATTGGATACCAATACATAAGTGCCATCTCTGTCAGAGGACAGACCTAAACACTGAGGGTGACATGTATGAATCCTGGCGCGACGGCCAGTTTAAATTGCTTTAAAGGCGTGTAGAATGTGCCAGAATGTATGAACCCCCTTTTTCTGCAGGTCTTTTATACAGGCAATGTGTGCAATTTGACAAAAACAGGCTAGGAAGCATTTTAAACCCCGGTTGGCGTTCTAACTGTTATGCGACCGCCCCGAATGGCCCCAAAAGTTGGAAAGCAAATGTATTTAAAGTTCATCGATAGAATAATGGGGTCAATATACCATTTACCGCCGAGATTTATTGTCAGCAAATTCTTTTTCCCCCTGCAAAAGCGGCTTCCTCCTTTGCTTTCAACAAAAATTTCTCTTCTGCCCCTTGGAGGGACAAACATAGCCCCTTTGGGGTTTTAAAAAGGCCCTTGTGTGCAATACTTGCTCCCCCCCAATGTTGTTTTCTATTATATATAACGGGGCACGCATTTGGCCCTTGTCTAAAGTAATAGGTTTAATTTATTAAATGAGTTGCTAAATTTTTTTTCTTGCTTCCTAGGGTTCAGACCCCGGGTGATTTTGCCCATGTCCTTATCTTCCCGCTTTCCCTTTTTTTTGTCAAGATGAGAACAGAGCTGATGTGGTGAAAATTTCCTTTTTGGCCATACTTGTGTTGCTAAAGGGATGCCCGAGGGTAGTGACCTGGGGTACTGCAGGAAAGTTCATATCCCAGTATTAGAATAAAATTGTGAAGACCAGTGGCATCCTCAAGGTATGTTCACACAGCTGATTTTGATGCTTATTTTGTGGAGGATTAGGCTGCTAATCCACCCTAAAAACCGAAACTAGATCCTCCCCTTAATTACAATGTAAATCGCTCATTGTTCGGGGGAAGAAGTTGCCTGGGCCGTTTGATTGTTCCTTGCAAAATTTTCCCCATGCAAGGAGAATTGTACAAAAAAACAAAAACTTCCAGTGTCAGCGCTGAAAATGTGAAATTACCCCTTGGTTGTTTACACGGGTTATTTAGGGGGCATATCTCGTCCCGTTTTTCACGTCATACTGCGTAAAAACGGGGGGAGATAGCCCCGTTTTTACGGTAATCCCCAGTTCTCATAGAGAATAGGTTTGTCTCCCCTCCCCCCTCGGGAAAAACGCCGGCAGGGAGATAAGTGACGTCAATTATAGCGGCGAAACGTCTGTAGTAAAGAATGCTATGGGCGGGGGCTAACGCCCCCCCCCCCCCCCGTACAACGGCGTAATTGCGGGGGAAATATGTGCCCGCAATTAAACCCCTGTGAAATAAACTTGACTTGCTACTCTTTATAGCTTTTGTCAATCCACAAGAACAGCGGATTCAGCCTATAGGAAGGCCTTGTTACATCAAGATTGTCCTGGGTTGACACCCTAACGTATGGAATGGTCCATTTCCCGGGAAGTTTTGGGGTTTTTTCTTATCTGTATGTTAACAAGATTCCATGAATACACTCCCAGTCTCATTTCATAAATTAGTGGCCCTGTTTGAAAAACCCCGATATTGGGGCGATTTTCAATACTGCTCATATTTTTTTTAAAAATTTGACTAGACGTCTTAAAAACGCCCCTTTAATAAAATTTGGGATGGGTTTAGCTGTTAGTCTAAGTTGCATTAGTTTCCTTACCTTTAAAGGGGGTTTTCCACTACAAGAATTGCTTTTTATGTTAAAGATCTTGAAAAAAAATCATTTTGCAATAGGGGGCCTTTAAAATGTCCTACCTATTTTGGATTTCCCCTCTTGTATGGCTGATCAGTCCTGTGGTGCTATAGCTCAAACCCGTTTGATCTCTCCCGATAGGCTGGCCCGCCTGGTTGCTTAGCTCAGACCTGGCTTCTACTGCAGCCCAGGAAGCCCCGTAAAAACGCCCTGGGAAACCAATGAAAAAAAAAAAAAAAAGGACTGGGTAAGAGTAATGTAGTGAGACAACCCTTTAAGCCCCTAATTTTCCAAATGTTGGCGCATTTGTTTGGCAATGTGCCCTGCTAAGCCATGTCATTTGTAAAATCCCTGCCCTTTTTATCAGGTCAACCCCATTTTCAAATGAGGACAGAAACTGTCTAAACACATAAAAGTGGTTTTAAACACATGTTTCCGGTATTATGGTGCAAATTTCACCCGAATTCTGAGCAAATTTAATACTAAATGTGCCGACTGTCTTAAAACTTTCATGGATTTAGAGTTTTGGCCCGGTATTGCAATGTAAGTGTAAAGGTATTTATTTTGGGGGTTTAAAAAAAAACATCCCAAAGAAGAGAATATGATGTAGTGAGCGCAGAGCTAACATCTATCTAGTATGTCAATATCTTTTAAAATGCATAGATATGACTTAACCCTGATGGGGGTGTCTAGACGCCTTCATTGGAGCATTGTTTGAAATCTCCACAGGGACATACCCCTTCTAGCAGACAAGCTCTGTAGATACAAAGAGGTGTTCGTGATGTGATGAAGTGATTGCAGCATCTACAACACATCGCAATCGGGTTTTTTTATGGACAGGGTATATGGCACCATGGGCTCTGACTTCCCAAGGTGCAGAGTTGTAGTTTTATGAAAATTTTTTAGCCCCTTTCCCTGATAAAATTTTGGGCAACGAAAAAGTGCTTTATTCCTCTTTTTCTCAGTTTTTTTGGATATTTTAAGTATACTATAGTAGAAATGCTGGTCATATGCAAGATGTTACTTTTAAAAGTAATGTTTAAAAACTGATTATTTGAAGCTGCATTTTCACCCTTTTTATTAGATTTAAGAGCCAAGTTGGGCCACTTTAGGCCAAAATGTTCCATGCTTCATAGTAAAAACCCCAAAATGTTTCAACCAGTCCAAATTTTAGGACATTGCCCGGTTGCCCGGGTTTGTCCAAACTGTCATGGGGGTGAAATTACCATACAAGAAGCAGGCTGAAAAAGTTTTCAATCCCGAAAAGTTCACATAGACATAATAAACTTTTTATTTTTAAAAAAGTTTTAAAAAAAACACGCGTTTTCTGTATTTTTATTTTTTAATATTCATTTTACCTTTGTCTGGAAGCAAAAGTGCCGAAGAAAGGGAAAGGGGGTGAGAGGCAAGTTGTAACCAAAGCCGCTCCACCATGATGCTCTTCTCCCTCAGCAAGCAGATTCTTTGGTGATGACTTTTTCAGCAATTTTGGTGGGTAAACTTATTTCCCCCGCCGTACCACCTACAAAAAGGAAGGTAGATTCTGCCCAGGCACAGAAGAGCCGTTTTTTAACAGCATTAGGGCCCAGGGATAACCTGGAGGGGGGCCCTGCCCCAAAAACTGACAGGCAAAGGCCCCGCCTCTAGCCCCCCCAAGCACATCCATAGTCACTCCACTTATGTCTGGAAACCGCAGCCCGCAGCCCACAAGACATTCGCAGGGGAGGATTGGTGGTCACAGAGTAAACATGTAAAAGGGAATTTTCAATGGGAAAATTTGTTGTTTAAAAATTTCTGCTTGTTTCATTCACTTGAATGGGGTTTGTGAAACCATGTGTTTGTTGAAAAAAAACTCCATTCAAAAGATTAAATGTTTTAAGTTGCAGAAATTTTCTGCAACAAATCTGCCATGTGCGAATTTGCCCTAACAGATTTTTCTTCAATAGTTTACATAGATAATTTTCCCTCATAGCTTCTCTTCCTCATTAAGCTTAGGGACTGCAATATTCAGCACAAGTCCCTCCATGGGTACTGTTTTGATAACGCTTTAAAAAAGGGGGGTGCACAAAACGTGGCCCTCAGTGCCTCTGTGCAGCCTCCAATCTCAGGAACAAAAAATGTGTTTCTCTGCTATCTTTAGAAAGTAATATTCATATTTTGACAGCTGCATTTAACTCACAACATTGTTATGGTGGAGCACTGTATGTCTGGCACTGTTATGGTGGACACTGTATAGCTGGCAATGTTATGGTGGAGTATTGCATGGCTGGCACTGTTATGGTTTGTACCATATAACAGGCCCTTATGGTGGGCACTGTAAGGCTGGCACTGTTATGGTGGGAACTGTATGTCTGGCACTGTTATGGTGGGCACTGTATGGCTGGTGCTGTTATGATGGGTACAATATAACGGGCACTTTTATGGTGGGCGCTATAAGGGTGGCACTGTTATGGTGGGCACAGTATGACTGGCACTATAGGGCTGTATATACTGTTTTAAGCAATCTAAATTAGCTATCCAGTAAAAACTGTTTTTGTATTGTATTGTTTTCTGAAAGGAGTATTTATTTCTGACACAATCATGGCTCATCCACAAGATCTACCATAAAAATGTCTGATAGGTTCAGACCAAAGAGAAGATAAGCTGGAGAGGAGGCTTTATATGTGTGTTGTTCACTCTACTAATAGCTATGAAACAGCCACTTCTGTGACCCCCCAAATTACAATAAAAATAAGCGCCTCATCCTTTCTGAAGAATAGAGAAGGGGACTCCCCATTCTGATATCTAAAGTGGAACCAAGACCTCTCAGACATTTTAGGTATTTACAACTGAAGTGTCATAAATGTCTCAGATGGGGAATACCCCTTTAAGATTTACTGCGGCCACTGGGAGAGGTAGCAAAATGACAATGTGATCAGAACATGTTGTGCACCCCTGGCTCAGGTCAAGAGTAGGACTCATGCCAAACTGAGGCCGAATTCAATTTGCAGTCTACATTTCACAGAATGCGGTTCTTTCATAGAATACAGCTGCTTTGGAAGATAGTTAACACACTGTCTGTTCACGAAACCAAGTCATGGTTTCTATGCTGTCAATCATGCCTTTGTCCAGAAGTTTCATCAGTACACCTAATATTCCCAGAGAAGTAGACCTTCTCTTTCTCTGGCTTTTCCTCTTCCAAGAACTAGGTTTGTCATAGGAAATCTTACAGCAGACTACCCAACTTTAAGACCTCAACCACTTCTAGACATCTAGTGAGGTGCACAAACAATTGCATAAGCAGACCTCTCATACGCTAGACAGTGTCAATGGCCATGTAGCACCACTATGTTCCCATGGCAAAGACAGAGTATCCAGGCAAAAAGTTTTCACCAAAGGAAAAAGTGCTTTATTTATAAACTGTCAGCCAGGGGTAGTATTGCTGAACCTTGCGGCCACAGGCTGCAGAGGAGAATGGAACCCACAATGGAACTAGAAAAAGAACATTTTGAATAATTAAAATTTACAACATGGTTCTACATATTTCAACACACCAGAAGAATATGCATAATAACATTTGGCCAGTGGACACAGTACACTCCCTTACACCAGCAGAAACACGAGTGGGTACTCTCTGCATATGTATTTATTATCAATGGGAGTTATAGACAGACAATGTGCAATGAGCTACCCATAATGGTGGCAACAGACATCCATACTTAATCATTTATCTGTATGACTGTAAAAAAATGAATAAAAGGATTTGGAATTGTTTCTGAAAAACATTAATTAACAATTAAATTAAAGTTGTTTTTTATACAATTAAATAATAGGTACATTTAAAATCATTGACTTTTCTAGGCCACCACAGATAACACCATAAACATATTCATCATCCTTAAGACTTCAGGAATATTATGGGCCACATGTATGAAAAATGTCTAGGTCTAAAACTTACTTTGTTGCCCATAGCAACCAATCAGAGCGCCCCTCTCATTTTTCCAGAGCACTGTATGAAATGAAAGGGGCACTCTGACTGGTTGCTATTGGCAACAAAGTGAATTTTAGATCTAGACAGTTTGCATACATGTGGCCCTATGTGTCTACACCTAAACCAACCTAGGGGACCAGAAACCTTAGGTATTAACCTATAAACCATTCTACCAGGGAATACTACCACTAACGCCTAATGCAAACACTCTTGCTGTTTCTGGTATGAGCACCAGCACATTTACAACTCTTTCCATTAGTGCCTGTCAGAAGCACCTCAAGCAGATATGATGTGTCTGGCATTATATACAGAGTGATGTTCACCTTCAATGGCAAGCATTATGGAATGGTAACTTGTAGTTTTATGGCTTCTTACCTTTCCAAAACTCCCCTGGCCAAGCACATGATGGAAAATGAATCTCTTGATGTTATCAGAGATAGTGCTGTCGGAGTGGGATGGCCAAACATCGCTGTCTCCTAATTGGAAAAACAAAATTAAGTTAATTAATTAGAAATAAAATCAATACTTTGTTCATAATGAATTTGATATTTCTAGAACTTAGTTTTACACTGAGTCATTGATTCTTTCTTGTGACTGCTTCCTCTCTGTGAGCGGCTCATTATCAGTAAAAACAACGAATTGACCGTTTAACCCTTTCTTAGCATGTGCTGTACATGTATATCACACAGTTGGTAGGAAGAATGGAGTGGGGAGCTCAGGAGCTGAGCCTGCTCCATACGTGACAG